>PVIA01007106.1:0-87703 GCA_004024845.1 Tonatia bakeri | reverse complement strand
GTTTGCTTGCTGCTTGCAAATAAAAGGGCTAGGCTGTAAGCATTAGGCGCGGCTCTCACTTGGAAGCCCTGACGGGTGTAGTGTCCTAGGACACTCTGAGAGTTCGCCCCTGTCAGGTAAAACCGTGGCCAATATATAACATCTTTGGAACCCAGAAAGTCTCCAGCATTTGGTGTCTCGCTCTCTGAATACAACAGTAGACACTGTTGAGTACTGTGTCTACTGTGTATTGTGTACTGTAGGGCCATCACATTAAAAATGAGCAAGCAGAGCAATGAATCTGCATCAAATACTGCATTAAGCTTGAACATTCCTTCGTGGGAACTATGCCAATGATTTTGAAGGCCACAGCTATGGGCAACTGGTGATTGGCAGTTTCATCACAACAATGTGCCCACTCATGCATTACATCTCTGCAGAGTTTTTTTGGAGAACCATCAAACTACCGAAGTCACTCAGCCCTTCTAAAGCGCTATTTGGCACTGTGAGACTTCTGGCTTTTCCCAAAACTAAAATCGCCATTGAAAGGGAAGAGATTTCACAGCATCATGGAGTTTCAGGAAAATACAAAGGGGCTGCTGATGGCAATTGCGAGAACTGTGTGAGGTACCCAGGTGCATGCTGTGAAGGGAACTGTGGTGTCATTGTTCGACATACAATGTTTCTTGTATCTTCTTCAATAAATGTCTGTATTTTTCATATTACATGGCTGGATTCCTTCTGGACAAACTTCATATGCATGCATACCTACTGAGGTCTTCAGTTTATTCAATATCAGATTTAAGGTCAGTAGATTTAAAATGTATCTTATTTTAATGTCCAGCTTATATCAAAGCAAAAAAAGAACTTTACACTAAACATCGTAGCCCTTATTTAGTCCTTCAATGATACCAAGTGAGGACTGCTAACATAGTGACAATAAAATAACTTGGGATTGCTAAAAGATAAAGTAAATTATAATAAATCCAAATATATTTTATTATCACTTAGGTAGAGTGATTCTTCAAAACTATATGCATGGATCGATGAAACTAATTTGTCAAAAGGGAAATTATCCCATAAAATATAACTATCACCCTAAAACTATACTAAACAGAATAGAAATAAGAACAAAATAGCATTGCAGGAAAATCCATTATTCTGGGCTTCTCAATCTTCTATATGTCTAGGGTCATAGAACAAAAAAAGTCACTTATGTGGCATATTGGGGTAAATGGGCAAGGTCTCTGGGTTTCAGCAGCTCCATGCCCAAACGGGTGACTCAAAGATCTTCGATCAGTATGTAGATTAAATGTAGATTAAATGTAATGCGATCATTAAATGTAGATTATGGTTTTCAATCTTGAGGTCACACCTGAATCACTTGGGAAGTCAGAAAAATATATATTTATCCCTCTTCCTCTTTAAGATTTTTACGCCATTGGTCTGGGCATCAGGACTTTTTAACGCTCCCAGGTGACTCTAAGGGATAGGTAGAGTTAAGAAACACCACATTAGAAGACAGTCAAAGAAATAAGTATATATACATATATATGAATATGAAAAACTATCAAACTCCTCCAGCTTCCAGTTTTGAACTCAAGTATGAAATTTTTTTAAAGATCAGAGAAGTGCAAACAGAAAAAAACAAAGTTGCAAAGATCAAAATATGAAAGTGGAAACCTTTCATTATTTCCCCATGCAACCACTACATTTTTTAAGAAAAATCTTACCTATGCAATATACGCTCTCATATCTGTACCTAGAGAAATGTTTTACACTAAAAAGGGCACACTACACATATTCTGTGGCTACAAGTAATTAACACGTCTACACTATTTCATGTAATCATTACCCTGTTGATGATCACCTTAGCTATCCCTATTCTTCCTTAAAATAAAACAATCTTCATATATTGATTATATGCATTGTGACTAATTTTCCAAGTTTTTTAGAAGGTAAATTTCTTGAAATGAGATCGCTGGGTGCATTTCAAATTTGGATAAACATGGTAAGACCAAACATTTCACAATAAATGGATGCCACCTACGTTTGTCAAATACAAGACTAATAAGACTGTCGGTTTGGAGGTCCTGCCAGAGTGGTTGGTTCTCGATTTCAAATGGGCCCCCAGGGACTGGCACTCCGGGGTCACGTGGGCGGCCTCGCCACGCCTCGGGAGGCTCAGCGCGCTGGCCTAGCGCTGGGTCATTCAGTAGCATCTCGCGGGGTCTGCAGCAGGTCCCTCTCGCGGAGGTGGAGCGAGGGACTTGAAGGTAAATTCTGTACTAGCTACGGGACTGAGCGGCCGGGGCGGGGCTCGGGAGGGCCGCTGCTTCCGGTATCGTGGCGGGTCTGGAATCAGACTTCCGGCGACGGCGAGAGCGGCCGCGGCTTTGTGCGGCTGACGCGGCTAGTTGTCCTGTGGCCTCTGCCCCTAGGCTTTCTGAGCAGTGTGGCCCTTCCGGGTGTCGGTCCCGCTGTGGTTAACTGTCAACCCTGGCACCGGCATCCGCCCAGTCACAGCGAGGCCCACCAACTTCATTCCCCTTAGAGCCTGCGCCGCACACGCTGAACCTGCCGCCTCAGTGGGGAGGGCGGGGCGCTTTTAACGAGCTTTCCCAGCCTTCGTGCGCTCTGAAGGGTGAAAACTGCTGCGGGGCCTATCTCTGCGCCCCGGCGGCACTAGCCGTCTTCACCGGGAGGGTGCAGACAGAGCCGCCCACATCTGGACAGCCCCGCGCTGGCCGGCGCTGGCACTGAACACCGCTCCTTCTAACAGCTGCAGACCGACTGGACCGCAAGGTTAAACAGCTTGAAGTCCTGTGCCCATAAACTGTCAGAGCTGGACCTTTGTGATGACAGCTAACACACGACGGCGCGTTTCCCACTGTCAGGCCCTGCTCTGACTCGCATACAGTGAACCATTAATTCCTCACCAGAACCGTACGTGGCAGGCCTTAATTATTGCAGCACAGTGACATAAAGACACTTGCCCGACATCACGCAGAGGCAGGATTCCAACCCAAGCGGGTTCACCTGGTGATCTCATCTCTACCAGAAAACCAGATTCCAGAACAGCTACGTGACTTTATTAAATTATTAGGGAAAATACTCCATTTTAAACACTTGTTGACACAACTCTTGCACAATAGCGTTCCTAACTTTAAAAGAATTCAGGGCTGTCATCTTCGGTGAATATATGGTAAGATAGAGATAGATAGAGATAGAGATACAGGAGATATAATATCTTTACTTTGCTAAAAGATTTGGTACCTGAGAATCTTTACTTGCAGGCCATGTGTTTTTATGAGTCCATGGATACTACTCTGATGAAATATTAAGATTTTATTTCGGTGTTCACAAATTTAAACTCATAAGATCCAGGTTTGATTCTTAACTGCTACTTTGTGAGTTTGGGTAAGCTTTTGTTAAAAAGGACCCGTTACCCTTGGTTTCCTCATATGGAAAATAGATGGTTTTGTGGGGAATTTTTTGTTTTGTTTTGTTTTTTGGATTAATGAACTCCTATATGCAAAGAGTCCAAGCACTGGCACTCACTGAAAGATAGCTAGTTTTATCCATTATTCTGCCACCTAAAGAGACTGTACAAAGCTACTATCTACAGCATTTCTCTTCTCTGAACCTAAAAGCAAGGGTGACACCATGAAGCTATGCATTCTGAAAATGTGTAGACCAAGTTCCAGGCTTAGTAAAAGCACTTAAGTCTGTGCTCAAGTGGAGTTAACAAGTTCTTTTAATTTCATGTCTCTTCTGACTCCACTGTCTTATAGATAACTTAGCTATTTTTTTCAATTCAATGTGAATGGATTCCCTATGCTAGAAAGGTATCTAATAGAGACTGAGGGTGCATTTAGCTAATTTGTAATTTTATGTGGTGCTGTTAACACCTTTAGGAACCTAATTTTAGGCACAAGCCAAAAAAAAACATTTCTTGAAGAGTGAACTGTGGAACAAAACGGATAGATTTTTCAGAATGGTTTTCTTCATCCAGTCCACAAACTGGATAAGCTGTTTAATTTTCCACTTTAGTTTTATTCAGCTAAGATTCTACTATCTTAAAGTGGATTCAAAATACAAGAAATGTCTGGGTGAATATAAATAGTTCAGCAAAGTAACAATAATTAAGGTGAATACATTGACCCTTGTTCTCTGAATGGACAGACCTTCTTATTCACAATATTTAATTAAGAATAATATGGGTGTTCATTACAAATAATCAGCAGATATCATAAATAAATAAAACCATTTATGAAGCATAGAGGGAACAGTTATTTGAAGGATGAGATAATACTTTCCTAAGCAAGATGAAAAAGCATAAACATAGTTCTCTGAAACCTTTATCATTAGCGTCAGCTTTTTCTGCTTCTTTCTTATCAGCCCCTGCAAAGTTCACTAGAGTGCTCCTTGGTAGAGGGCAAACCTGCAAAGACCATGTGTTCTAAGAGATGGAAACATGAAGGATTGTATTTGGTTCTCAGTTATTTGGGGGTTGGAGAAATCTCATTTAACTTTTAATGCTTCTCTACATCTCATGTATTTTGTTACTTGTTTGATACTAGTATTTCTTTTTTTGTTTTTGTCTGTAAAAAGAACAGTAAGAGAACTATTTGTTTATTTCCTCTACTAATGCTAAGTTTTGAAATAAGTTGAATGTGCACAGGCACTTTCTCTGGGGATAGAAAATGCCATTTTATTTCCTTTTTCTTGAATTTCAGATCATTTGGATCATAATTGTAAGGTAGGATACAACCTAAATATTGAAAAAGAATAATTTTAAATATAAGACTAAATCTAATACTTTGAGACATTTAAGAAATATTGTGTTAACTATCCCCTTGCTTTATAAATTTTATTCTGTATACATGTGTCCATGAATATCGTTTGGTTTTACCTGTTTTTGCACTTGATAAAAATGGAAGTGTACTCTGAAATCTTGAAAAAAACTTTTCATTTAAAGTTACATTTTTTAAATTAATCCTAATTAATATAGCCATATTACTGCTACATTCCGTTGAATAAATATAAATATTATCCATTTCACAGTTGATTGAGTTTTTTCCTGTCTAATTTATTATAACCTTTCTTGTGCATGTTTCCTGGTGTACCTGTGAATGTTTCTCTGTAATATACTGAAAGCGGGATTATTGGGTCATGAATATGTTCGGCATTACTAGGTAATGTCAAACTGTAGGTGGACCTCATGACTATCAGTTACTTCGTATCCTTGCCAATACTTGGTATAATTTTTTCCAGTCTGTTAGATAGAAAAATGGTATCCCATATGTGACTTAGCTTTGCATTTCTTTTGCATTTTCCTACTAATGAGGTGGAGCATTTTTATATGTAATTAGTGGCCTCTCAGATTTCCTTATCTGTGAAATGTTTATTCATGTCTTTTGCCTATTTTTCTATGATTATTTGGAATTTTCTTTCTGGTTGATAGGTATTCCTATACTGTGAATCTTAATCCTTTGTCAGTTAAATGTGTTGCAAACTCTGTATTTATTTCTTTTGCTATTTCCCCCTCTTTTAGTTCATCTTTCTGTTCCCATTTTTCTTATCATTATCACCCTTCTGTCTGTTCTGTCAGAAAATGTGATAAAGGGCTGCATGCCCAACACTGTGGAGGTAATTACTACTGTCTGAGTAATTTGTATACCTTGAGTAGCTTCTGGGCTGTTTAAAGATATAGTATGCAGTCTCCTGTCAGCCATGGCTAATTCACAAAATCATCACCTCTTTAAAAAAAACACTATAGCCCTGTCTGTTGTGGCTCAGTGGATTGAATACTGGCCTGTGAACCAAAGGGTCACTGGTTCAATTCCTAGTCAGGGCACATGCCTGTGTTGCAAGCTGGGTCCCAGTTGGGGTTGTGGGAGAGGCAACCACACATTGAAGTGAAATTGGCAAAAGAAAGGGATACAAAGTCAATATTCAGAAATCAAGGAATTTTTTGTGAACCAACAATGAAATATCAGAAACAGAAATCAAGGGAAAAAAATCACATTTGCTATAGCAACAAGAAAAACAAAGAACCTAGGTATACATTTAACCCAGGAGATAAAAGACCTGTACCCAGAAAACTACACAAAACTGAAGAAAGAAATTAAGGAAGACACAAATAAATGGAAGCATATACCGTGTTCATGGATTGGGGGAATTAACATCATTAAAATGTTCATACTACCCAAAGCAATTTATAGATTCAGTGAAATCCCTATTAAAACACCAATGACATATTTCACAGATATAGAACAAACATTTCAAAAATTTATATGGAACCATAAGCTACCCTGAATAGCTGCAGCAATTTTGAGAAAGAAGAGCAAAGTAGTGGGGATCACAATACCTGACATCAAACTATATTACAAGGCTACTGTAATCAAAACAGCCTGGTATTGGCATAAGAACAGACACATAGATCAATGGAACAGAATAGAGAGCCCAGAAATAAACCCATGTCTCTATGGTCACTTAATATTTGATAAAGGAGCAGAAGTACAAAGAGGAGTAAAAATAGTCTCCTCAACAGATAGTGTGGGGAGATCTGGACAGCTACATGCAAAAAAATGAAACTCAACCACCAACTTACACCATACAAATAAACTCAAGATGGATAAAAGACTCAAATGTATGTTACAAAACCATGAAAGTCCTAAAGGAGAACAGAGGCATGAAAATCTCAGATATTCCACACAGCAATATTTTCACCAATATGTCTCCTAGAGGATAGGACATAAAGGAAAGAATAAACAAATGGGACTTCATCAAATTAAAAAGCTTCTGCATGGCTAAAGAAAGCATCAGCAAAATGAATAGGAAACCAACCATGTGGGAAAATATATTTGCCAATGATACCTCAGACAAGGACTTGATCTTCCAAATGTATAAAGAACTCATGTGACTCCACTACAGGAAGGCAAACAATCCAATTAAAAAATAGGCAAAGGACCTAAATAGACACTTCTCCAAGTAGGACATACAGAGGGCCCAGAGACATATAAAAGAATGTTCAGCATCACTAGCCATCAAAGAGATGCAAATTAAAACCACAATGAGATACCACTTCACACCTGTCACAATTGCCATCATAAACAAATCAACAAACAATAAGTGCTGGCAAATTTGTGGAGAAAAGGGAACCCTAATGCTATATTGGTGGGAATGTAGACTGGTGTAGCCACTGTGGAAAACAGTATGGAATTTCCTAAAAAAACTAAAAATGAAACTGCCTTTTGACCCAGCAATTCCACTGCTGGTATTATACCCTAAGAATCCTGAAACACCAATTCAAAAGAGCCTATGGACACCAATGTTCACAGCAGCACAATTTACAATAGCCAAGTATTGGAAACAACCTAAGTGCCCATCAGTAAATTAGTGGATCAAAAAACTATGGTACATGTATGCAATGGAATACTACACAGCAGAAGGAAAGAAGGAGTTCTTAGTCTTCGAAACAGTATGGATGGAACTGGAAAGCATTATGCTAAGAGATGTAAGCCAAGCACTGAAAGACAAATACCATATGATCTCACCTATAAATGGAACCTAATCAACAAAACAAACCTAATCAGCAAGCAAAATATAACCAGAGAATTGAAATAAAGAACAAACTGACAGTAACCAGAGGAGTGGGGAGAGGGGGGTAATGGGGAGAAGAGGGGAAGGGTCATCAAGGAACATGTATGAAGGACACGTACAAAACCAAAGGAGGGTAAGATCGAGGGTGGGAGGTGGGGATGGGTTGGGCGGGGGAAGGGGTGGGGGGAAAATGGAGACAACTGTACTTGAACAACAATAAAAGTAAAAATAAATACATAAAAGATAAAAGAAAAACTATACCTTTTTTTAAGGAAAGTTGATTTCATTTTTTAATTTTTTTAAGATACATTTTTTAAAGATTTTATTTATTTATTTTTAGAGAGGGAAGGAAGGGAGAAAGAAAGAGAGAGAAATATCAATGTGCAGTTGCTGGGGGCCGTGGCCTGCAACCCAGGCATGTGCCCTGACTGGGAATCAAACCTGAGATAGTTTGGTTTGCAGCCTGCACTCAATCCACTGAGCTACACCAGCCAGGGCTATAGTTTTGTTTTCATTATTGTGAAATAATTTTTCAAAAATAACATGTGTTTTTTCCCATCGTTTAAAAAAGTAACTAGGTTTATTTTAGAGCAAAGGCTAACAGTGCTAACTTCAAAGTACAAACTGGTATCTCTGTAATTTCCTAAACTTGATTTGTGTAATGCTTTCCTCTGTACTTTGAATTCATAACTCCTGCTTCTTCCCATCAACACACACACACATATACACAGTCCTCATCCTACACTTCAGTTTTGGAGCTCAGGCTTATATGCTATCTAATATATTTTCAATATCTTCCTTATGGCTCAGAACTAACCTCAAAAGAGTAGTCTATAAATTCTTTTTTTTAAAAGTTTGTTTCTTGCCTTCACAAAGAGATTTTACTACTTAATAATTTGTTATGAACTTATTTTTTAAACAAGCCATCCTCTCACTTGAAAGTTGCTAAGAGAGTAGATCTTAAAAGTCCTCAGCACAAGAAAAAAATTCTGTAACTATGTATATTGATGGATGTTATCTAGATTTATTGCAGTAATCATTTCACAATATATACAAATATCACATCATTATGTTGTACACATTAAACTAATGTTGTATGTCAGTTATACCTCAGTTTTTTAAAATAGCTAAATGAGCAAATGCTCTTTTTCTACTAACATTTTCAAACTTCTAGTCAGCCATGCAAGATTAAATAAATATTTAGAGAAACCACTAGAAGGCCTGAAAACTATGTTTTTAAAGTACACAGGTCTCTTTGAAAGGGTTGCTTTCAAAGAAATAGGCTGAGTATCTGTGCTGAGAAAAAATTATATTTAGAGCACCTGCAAATTCTCTATGAAATCTTTGTTCAGAAATATGAGTTTGTATAATATACTGCTATAGATTAACTGAAGAAAAGTAATCTCTTTGAGTGCCCAAAATGAGGAAGAAGACAGTAATGACAATTTCTGATTTAAGAAAGTGCAAGGTGTCCATTCATACCTATCTCCTTCTGCCAGTATAGTCATCTAGTTGATCTGTAAGAGCTGGCTGTCCCTGCTGACAAAACCAAGTGAGCCAACCCAGTGATTCCACTTCTAAGAATTTATCTGGAGAAACCCAAAACACTAATTTGAAAAAGTATATGCACCCCTACATTTATTGCACCATTATTTGCAATAGCCAAGCTATGGAAGCAACCCAAGTGCCCATCAATAGACAAATGGATAAAAAAGCTATGGTTCATATAGACAATAGAATATTACTTGGCCATAAAAGATAATGAAATCTTACCATTTGCAGCAGCATGGATGGACCTAGAGGATATTATGCTCATGAATAAGTCAGAGAAAGACAAATACCATATGATTTCACTTATATGTGGAATCTCAAGAACAAAATAAATGAACAAACAAAATTGAAAGAGACTCATAGATACAGAGAGATATATGGTGGTTGCCAAAGGGAGGGGAGTTGGGGCACTGGGTGAAGGAGGTGAAGGGACTAAGAAGAATAAACTGGTAGCTACAAAACAGTCATGGGGGAGTAAGTAAAGCATAGGAAATATAGTTGATGATATTGTGATAACTATATATGGTGTCACATGGGGTACTGGAAATATTGAGTGAAATACTATGTAAATTATATGATTGTCTAATCATTGAGCTGTACACCTGAAACCAATAGATAGTTTTTAAAAAAGGAAAAATAAAAGCAGGTGAGCCATCTCAACTTAGAGGCCCAAGAGTATTCAGACTCAGAGAATCCTCCCTTCAGTGGGATAACCAAATGTTGTTTAGCATTGAGTCTGATGGGGAATAAAAGGATAGTGAAACATTAGTCTGTGTCTTAGGAGTTTTAAGATATCCATCTTACATGTTAAAATGAATCTAATACAAGTCCAGCCTCAACACAAGTTCTCCATAATTTTGGCAAGGTTTAAGAGTCTCTAACTCAAAATCATGACTAACTGTAATCCAATATTTAGAAACGTTTTATTTTATATAGCTACCAAAAATGCTTCTACCAGTCTCAGAGAAATCACACCTCTCATATGATATGATTATCTCTGAGCTAAATTATAGCCAAACTACTAAAGACCACTTGCAATTTTCAATTTTTCTTTCTTTTGGGTTCAACCAGCATGGATCTTGATGGCTCTCAGCAAGATCCTGAAATGAAGGAAAATCCTCCTGTCTATGTTGGCAGAGAAGATGACATTAAGAAATCTGAAAGAATGACAGCTGTTGTCCATGAGAGAGAAGTGGTCATTTTCTACCACAAGGGAGAATATCATGCTATGGATATTCGCTGTTACCGTAAGATTTTATTTTTCATTTGTAAATCAGGTATTTGCTTACTAAGCATAAAACTATCAAAATTTCAGTTGTTTTAGTGACTTGATGTAATATTCAATCTCATTTCAGACTCAGGAGGACCTTTACATTTGGGAGACATAGAGGTATGTGAGATTAAATCTATTCTCATAAAACTCAGATATTTCTTATTTACATTCTTATTTCATTCTGTATTCAAAAATAATTTACATTTAAGTTTGGACTACATTTTAATGCTTCTAGAATCATTTTTAGTATTCTAGAAATTTACAGCCCTACAATGTGAAAAAAAAACATTTCACAGATGAATGTGAGAAATATGCATGTCTTCTGATGAAGCAACTGTACTCTGAGATATCTACCCCACAGATATAATTGCACAAATGTTAATTGTATCTATAGGAGAGGGTCATTGTAACATTATTTATTTTAATAAAAATTGACAACAACCTAAATGTTTCAGCAATAGGAAACTGTAAATTATGAATAGTCGTGCTGTGGAATACTGTGCAACAACTAAATTAACAAGGCAGATCTATATATGTTGGTATGGAAGGATGTCAACAATATATTTTTGAGTGAAAAAAGTAAGTCATAGAATAATAGTTTTAGTATAATCCCATTTTTAAATAAAAAATAACATTCACTTTTTACTTTATACACTTCTGCATAGTTTGAATTTTCTAATGAGTATGTATTACTTTTATAATATAATAAAAATATATATTTATGTTTTGAGAAAGAAACCACACTTTGAAGGTTCAACTGGAGGAATGAGAAAACTGTCTTGCTTCCTTGCATTCCCAAACTGGCTACCTTATTTCTCGTTTTTCTGCTTCATGAAACTGATACCTCTCTCTTTTTCTCCCTCTCCCTCCCTCTCTATTTTCTTCTCTCCTCCCCTCTCTCATGAAACTGATACCCATCTCTCTTTCTCTCTATGACTTGCACAAAGTACAACCTTAAACTTACTATTCCACTCTCTCTACACTTCCTATCTACCTAGTTCCCCACTTGCCCTTAGGATAAAGGATGTGTATTTAAATTGCGAATATTAATTAATGAATTATGAAAATGTGAATGTTTGCTGACAGTTTTCTGGGGATACAATATCAGTATTCCAGCACTTCTGGTGTAAAAAAAAATTTAAGCACCTGGTGATAATAAATGTCGAAGAATTTCCCTCAGGTTCAGGCCATGAGAACTATATGACCTTGCTACTCAAAGTGTGGTAAATATCCCAGAAATATTGGTGTCGTGTGGGAGCTTATTGGAAATGCAGAGTCTTGCACCCCCCCTAGGCCTACTGAATTTAAACAAGATTTGTATTTAAATAGATATTAATAATTACCATGATCTTCAAAATTTGCGAAGCACTCTCTAATACAGTTAAAAGTTGATAATTGACTACTTTGGATCATAAATCACTCTTCAATTAATATATGCACTCATGCCTTTAGTAACCTCTCTTGATTTATATCTGAAGCTTATCATTCTTCCACTATCTAGTGAAAATTCCTTTAGAAGCACCTGAAGCCATTGCTTCATTTCTGTCAAGGAAGAGACATTGACATCTAATAGATAACAGCACAGCTGCAGTAACATGGTATAGTAACCCTGAGCTAGTAACCCTCTGATTCAGCTCTAACACACCGGGTCTCTCATCAAGAGCAAAAGGGACTGATGACTGCTAAGATTATGTTCTGCCTAATGATGAATAATTTTTAAATGGAAGTGAAAAAGAAAAGCTGGTTTGTTCTTTAATCTGATTCTTCTGCAATCTATTCTGTTCTGAGTTTGAGGTTTATTGTAAACATTGGAAATGTCAGATTATTAAATCAATTTTTCCTTCCCCAGGATTTTGATGGACAACCATGTATAGTTTGTCCCTGGCATAAATATAAAATTACTTTGGCAACAGGAGAAGGACTATATCAGTCTATAAACCCTAAAGATCCATCAGCAAAACCCAAGTGGTGTTCCAAAGGAATAAAGCAAAGGATTCATACAGTGACAGTGGACAATGGGAATATTTATGTGACTCTTTCTACTGATCCTTTCAAGTGTGACTCTGATTTTTATGCTACTGGAAACTTCAAAGTAATTAAGAGTTCTTCCTGATAAACTGACATAGCAATGAGAAATATGTATATTTTGAAATAACCTTGCTTCAATACCAAAGATGATTTTTTCCAACATAGGTGCATTACTTATCTTTAAAAATCATATAAATCTGAGAGGCTCCAAAGCACAGGTACTGGGTATGATGTAAGGATTATCATCAGGATCTATAGGATACATTTCATCCAGTCCTCTGGATTGACTGGAACCTTAAGGTAATAGGTCTGGTATGTGCATTGTAAGAAGGATGAAAATAATTTGAGGTAACTAAAATGAAGATATGGTATAAAATAAGATCTACTAAGAAAAATGGGTGCAGGCAATCCTTATTTGATGTAGCAGATTTTATCATGGAAATGTTTAATATATACAAAGTAAACAAAATAGTATAATAAACTCTCATCACCCAACGTCAACAATTTCAGCATTCTTCCATTCTTGTTTTATTGCTACCTTCATGCATTCCCACCCCCCTCCTATTTGATCATTACTTTTTAAAGGTAAAATTTAAATATTTTGAAATAGATCTTAACTTCAGATTTTTCAGATACAGGGGAGGGCAAAGGTAGGTTTACAGTTATAAGTATGTGAAACACAATTTATTCTTATATTATTATTTATCAATTATTGTATTATATTCCATTGAACAGCTGTAAACCTACTTTTGCCGACCCCTGTGTATAAGACTTTTTACACTTAAAAATTGCCTCCAGAAATGGGATAAGTTTACATGCTGAGTTTAAAAACAAGAAATTTATCAATATATTGGACATCAAAACCAAATAAACCATGGCTCATTTTCTCTCTGATCAAGACAATCAGCCTCAAAGTGAGAAGACACACACAGCTGCTGCCCAGCCATGGGAGATGCGACATTTCCTAGTCAGTAAGCCAAAGTACTTTGAATTTGAATGCCTATATGAAATTTTCAAGTAAAGATTTTAAAAAATTGTAGAGAACTTTGCACATATATGTACAACTGTTTCATGTAAATGTTATAGAGAGAAGAGGTACAGGGTGTTCTTCCTCAGAGTCCTTTCTGTTGCGTTGGTGTTAGGGGTTCACCCTGCTTTACCATGACAGTTACCTTTGGGCAGTGCTGTTCTGGTTGTCTGGGGCCCACCCTGCACTTTAACACCCTGGGTGTGAGGTATTTAAAACTTAGCAGCACATAGAATATAAGAATAAGTCAAACAAGAAAGAGCCAGGGTAAGCAGAACAGGAATTCAGAATGAGAAAAACTGCCATGTTCGGAACCTCTTCCCAAAGCACAGTAATGTTCTTAGTGGCACAGGATTGAATTAAGGCTCCCAACCTGGACTCTTTCCCTTGATTATTATGAAAATAATAAGTGAATAAAGTATCATTAAGGCTCTGCTTACAGAGCCCTTTTCTACACACTATTAAATTTCCCTTTCTGTTGGAATATGGGCAGCACGAGGTAATACAACACTTGCACTCATTTTTCAGACTACTACTAAAGAGCCAGGCTTGGGCTCTGTATAAATACTGTTTATGGCAGCAGCTACTCACCAGGTATAGGAAATGTGCCATCTCTGGAATGGACACATCCCAGCCTGTTCTATTAGGTGCTAGTCCTCTAATGGCCAGTCCATAATGGCTATCTTAGGTCCTAACATGTGGCCAGAATTTTAAATGCATGGAAGAAACCAAAGAATCTCCTACAGGCAAAACCATGGCTCTAGTTAACAGGGCCAGTTATAGACACATTTTCTCTTAAGATCCAGTAGTAACAGTGAGTAATATGAACTTGATTCCTGGTTTTAGATTTGTTACTCTAAATCTGGAAATGAAAAATGCCCTGTCCTGTCCTCGTATACAGAAGTCTTCTCATCAGATTTGTAAATAATATTCTATTTTATAACTTTATGAAATCTATGAATTGCAAGTCATACTTTACAGATGAGTTATAAAAGAAGTGATAATAGGCAGACTCAAACTATGCAGACTGTAGATAGAAAACAAATATCCTTCGAAAAATGTCTCTAAAAAAGGTATGTAGCATTTTTATTGGGACGGTTTTACCCTCCCAGAAAAATAATTAGAAAGACACTCAAAACAAGTCTTTAAAAAAACATTAATATATTATAAATAGAGCTATATTATAAAACATAGCATAAAGTCTTCCACCAAAGGGTACATTTTCTTGTTCATTAAAAGATATCAGATAGTGATACATATATTTTATTTTCTCTACCATATAAATACTTGACTATGACATTTTATTAGTCCCCACCCTTTTTAAAAGCAGCTTAACTATTAATATATGAAAACTAGTTTCCTACCTTTCTCAGATAAAATGTTATTAGATAGATAACTCTTAAACTGTTCAGTGATATTTATGTTAGATTTCCTCACTCATTTATTTCAGTTGATTGGTCAAATACAGAATGTAAAACCTGGATCTTATCACTCATATGATTAGCAGGAACATCTGAAACATTGTCTGGCCTCTCCAGCAACGACCTGTAAGGTTTTGCTTTGATTTCGCTTTCAGGAAACACAGGCTCAGAAAGCACAGGCTCAGAGAAGGCTTTTCTAAGATTCTCGCTCTCCTCTCTGTTTTGCCTTATGGATTCTTCTTCTTGGAAAATTTTCTTTACCTTCTCCAGAACAGCATTAATACAGACTGTCTAATAATGAAAACAAATTGAAAAGCAAAGTTTCTTTTTCAGCCACTGAATTTGCATATAGAAAAGTCCAATAAAGTGTTTAATATAAAGTCATTCATTAGTCTACATATTCTAATGGAGAAGCACTTCCTTCCAGGAACCCCTGGCACATGATAAACATCAAAAGATTGATTCCTTGTTTTGAATATATTACATCATAATCTAGAAAGAAAATTAAAACCTAGTGTGACTAAATAAAGATATGCTTTACATCTTTTTTTCTCAATTCATTAGATATTTTATATTTTTATTTCAATTTAATTAAATGAAACATTTCCTTTATTCTCCTGATTTAATTCAATGGAATTTTCTGAGAGGTGAAATTTGTCTCCAACATATTAATACCTCACAGTAGGTTTTTTTTGTTTTTGCTTTTTCCCACCTGGACTTTGCCTATACCCATGTGTACAACTGGAAGGGCATGAACATTCTGTAGGAGTTTAGTAAGCTAGTAGATCAATGATTTCTAAAGAAACATGTGATCCATTTGCCCTCAAAACTGTTATTTAGTACTTTAAGACTGTCAAAACATATAGAGAAAAATATTTCAAAAACTGAGAATCACTAAGAACTGTACCCACTAAACGTATTCTATAAGTTTACTAATGATGAAGACAATGATAATGCCAAGTATCTAGGACACAGGTGTCAAACACAGGGCTCACGGGCCAAATCTGGCCCTGAACCTTGTTTTATCCAGCTCAGCACCTTGTTTCCACCCAGTGGCAGTGTCGAACTCCTTGCCCCTAGTTAAGGAGTAGTTACATTTATACAGTCCTAAAATTACATTCAGCCTTTTAAATGCTGATGTGGTCCCTGGTGGAAATGAGTTTGACACCCCAGGTCTAAGGAAAACAACAAGAATAATACAATCCATGAAATATAAAAAGACCTAGAATGGTTTATTTTACCAGCGATGCCTTAAGGTGATATAATTGGCTATAAACACTTGGAAGATGTTCAGAGAGTAACAGAGAAAGGACTGGAGAAAGGACTGATTTCCTCCTTTCTTGCCTGCCTCCCCCTGTAGAAGCATCAGATGCTTCTCTTAACCATCCTGCAGTTAGTGTGTGGCCATGCGACCCTGTTCTGTCTAAAGCAACAAAATGTCTTCCAGGCAGGAAGTCAGGAAGGAGTTTTGGAAAAGTTTTTCCTTCTATATAAAAAGAAAGACTGTTTTTTGCTTCTACCTATCCCCTCCTTCCTGCCCTGGAAACTGATAGGGATGTAATGCCGGAGCAAACCTGAGGACTAAAAGAACAACCAGGGTAGCAGAAAAGAAAAGAAAGGCCTTGGGTTCATGATGACATTGTAGACCCGCTGTGCAAACCTAGAAACTCCAGATTTCTAATTAAGAGGGGTATTGATGAAGGCACTGTCAGGTGCTTTTTTGTTACTTGCATCTGGTATATCCAAACCTAGAACTATAAAGCTTGAAGTGCATCATTTACAGATGCAGATAGCTTCATGCATTTATCCTGAATATGATCATTTTTTTATATGCCATGCTATGAAAACAGGTCAGGGAGTGCTATCATATTTGATACATTTCTTCTTCCCTCGCCTACAAAATGTTATCTGTGCCCATTCTAACCACTTCTGTGCCAGTTTTAGAAAATGAAGTGTCTTCATCAAGGTCAGTATCTGTCTATCTTTGCTTTTAATGTATACCCTGTCATATTCCCTATCACTTATTCCCTGCCTTTTTAGTTTAGTTTAACTGGCTCTCCCCCTGCCACATGTTCAAGTATCTTCCATCTTAAAGCTTAAAAAATTAATAATCCCTGGGACCCTGTTTCCCTCTTAACTGCTACACATTGTCCTCGATCAAACCACAAAGAAGAATCTGCACTCATGGTTTCTGTTTCATCATTCTAAAGCCTGCTTATTTCTGTCTTCTTTATCCCATCACACCATCGAAATAGTTCTCAAGACAGTTATCTCCAACACCTCAGCTTCTAGATCTAATGGAAACCCAAAACCTTTACTTTACTTGCCTTTTTCTGCTTGTTTTTGACACCACTCTTTACTTCCTGAGTCTCTATTTCCTTGACACTGTTTCTCCTGATTCTCCTTTTACTTTTCAGATTATTGCTTCTTGTCTCCGTGGATTTCTCCCTAGCTCCTCTTCAGTGCTGCTGTGTGCTGCACATTTCTGTCAACTTCCCATCTTTTCATTTGGCATGGTTCCACTCAGAGTATTAACTTCTAACATAAATGTGATTTGCCTTCAAAACCATAATTCCAGACCTGACCACTGGCTTTGCTTGGATGCACATACGACCAATTATCAGAGAACCAAAAATTATTTTATTGCCAACTTAGAAAATTTATAGCATGACAAATCACGTGACATGATTTCAAAAAAGCCTTTGGGAAATTAGAGTTTAATTTTAGCTGTACACTCATTTTTTTTAAATTTCAACATGGCCATTTAATCTCACCCATTTTTTGCAGTTTATTTGCATTCTAGCTCAGTTGAATGCCAATTCTGTATGAAATTCACATTTAAGATGTTGAGCACATCTCAAATATTTAAAACACTATTAAAATACTTATTTGATAAACTCAGATTAAAAAAAACACTGTATATGTGTTTAAAAGCAAATTCTGTTAATACTTTTTTAAAAAAAAGTCTTAGATATTCTTGTCCCCTTGCATGTCCCTATAAATTTTAGGATGAACTAGTCAACTTACACACACTGCTCAGATTTGCACGGGGACTGAACTAACTCTACAGATTATGGGAAAGTTTATTCTTTATCATTGTATGTTTCAAAATGATCAAAAATAGTTACAAAATGTGAAAGACATCTAACAAAAAACATAAAAAATATTAAGAGAAAATAAAGAAGACAAAGAGAAAGACATACCATGTTCACAGATTGGAAGGACTTATTCTACCAGATATTAAGACTTATAAAGTTTCTGTAAATAAGTGATGAATTGGTAGAAGCATAGACACATAGATCAACTGTATAGAGCAAAGAGTCTAGAATCAGACCTACATATATAAGGACACTTGATTTATGATAAAAGAAGTGTTCTCGGGTAATAGGAAAAGGGTGTTTTTTTCACCAATAAATTGAGTCAGTTCAATTGGATACCCATGAAGGGGTATACCAATTCCAGATGCATTATAAACCTGAAAGTAAAAGGTATAATAATAAAGCTCATAGAGTACATCAAAGGGAAGAGTTTCATGTAGTTGGATGTGGGTCAAAATTCCATAATTAAGATATATAAAGCTCTTAACATAAAGGAAAAAATTATAAACTGGTTTATACTAAAATTAAGAACTTCTCCTGGCTGGGGTAGCTCAATGGATGAGCACAGGCCTGCGAACCAAAGCATTGCTGGTTTAATTCCCAGTCAGGGCACATGCCTGGGTTGCAGGCCAGGTCCCCAGTATGGGGTGTGCTAGAGGCAACCACGCATTGATGTTTCACTCCCTCTCTTTCTCCCTCCCTTCCCCATCTCTCTAAAATAAATAAAATCTTTAAAAATAAAATTAAGAACTTCTGTTTTAAAAGATACTGATAAAAGAGGAAAAGGCAAGTCATAGAATACAATAAATGTGCCCATATGTAACCCAAAGAGGATTTGTTCCTAGAATATAGGAATGAGTAAAAGTAGGTTTGTAGTTGTTCATATTGAATATACAATAATAAATAATAATATAATAATAAACTGTGTTTTGGATACTCGCAACTGTAAACCTACTTTTGCTCACCCCAGCATATTTTTACAAGTACAGAGCAATAATAAAAGAATGAACAACTCCCAACAGAAAAACAAGAAGATACAATTCTTTAATAGATATTCACAAAAAAGGATATCTAAATGTCCAATTACTGTCTAAAAAGGTGCTCAATCTCATTAATAAGCAAGGAAATGTAAGTTCAAATCACAATTTGATAATAATATATACCTACAAGAATGGCAAAAATGGAAAATATTGATAATACCAAGTGTTGGTGATGAGAAACTGGAAATCTTACAATCTCCTGGAATGAATTGTTAAAACCACTTTGGAAAACTGTTTGACAACCTCTACTATAGATGAACTTGTACATATTCTATGGTCTATCAATTTCACCAAAACATATGTACAATAATATTCATAGCACTTTATTCAAAATAGCCAAAACTGCAAATAATTTAGATATTCAACAGTAGAATGGATAAATAGTAATAGAGTCAATCAGTGGAATACTACACAGCAGTGGAAATCAACAACCTACTGCTACAAGCACCAAATAAATGAACCTTGTAATCATAGTGTTGAGCAAAGAAGGGCAAATACAAAATAATATGTAGTAATATATATATGATTCACTTATATGCAATTTAAACAAAAACACCTACTATATTAGGAGTCAAAATAGTGGTTGCCTTTTTAGAAGAGGTTAGTGATTATGAGGGGGCCAAGAAAGAGGCTTCCAGAATAATATAATACTTTGTTTCTTGACCTGTGTGATATATAGATTAATAGATTCTGTGGTAATTCATCAAGCTGTATACTTCTCTCTTTGTATGTTATACTTTTTTTAATGTAAAGGTAAGTAAGTATAAATGGAAATAGATTAAAAGAAACAATCCCTTATAATTTATAAAATCTTTTTTATTTTGTCATGCTTTTTGATGAACACTTTTGAATTACAGCACTTGTAATTCAAAATATACTTTAAATTTATAGCACTCATAATTCAAACTACACTAATATTTGTTTTCCCCCAAATCATAGACTTGAACGCTGGGATACTAATTTTAACCAACCATGGCACAGTGGCTGAAGCAAAACAACTGTAGCTAAATGAAAACAAAATGATAATATTTTGACCAAGTGATAATACACTTTCTAGAAATAAAATAATTTTAGTTATTTAAGTAAATTTGGTTATGATAAAGTGAATTTTTAATGTAAAATTATCTTGTTTCATGAATAGAATGTACAATATGCCTTTAACATTACATAAAATCAGTATATTTATTTATAAATCCTAATAATTTTCTTAACTTACCAAATAAATTAATGCTGCATATGAGGCATATATTAGGCTAGTTAAAGCAGTCTTTGCTGGGAAGGAAATGATATCAAACAAAGAACCCTTCCTGACCTGTAAAAACAGAAGAGAGTTTTCTTATTAAAACAAAAGTTTTCAATGTTACAGTGTTAAATTTTACAGTGTTATTGAAAAATGAGAATTTAAATTTTTTCAAAGAAAGTCATCTACTTTAGATCTGGCTTTGTTCACATCCTCAAAAATATTACTTTATTTTTCTTCTTTTATAAAAAATACATTGTTTTGCTCATCAAAACCCATAACATATCTATTTTAAAAACCTTGCATTTCCAAAATCCAAATTATTTTAACTTTTTTACATTTACCAAGTGCTCACCAGAGGGTGCTGCTGTGCATGTTAGAAAAACAGCCTTTGTCTCCCTTGCATGAGGAGATATATCAGAAAAAATATCACTACGAGCAATATCTGAGATTTTACTGCCTATGTTTTCTTCTAGACTTTTTATGGTTTCAGGTTTAATATTTAAGTCTTTAATCCATTTTGAATTTATTCTTGTGTGTGGCAGAAGAAGGTGGTCTAGTTTTATTTTTTACGTGTATCTGTCCAATTTTCCCAGTACCATTTATTGAATAAACTATCTGTAGCCCATTGTATGTGCTTGCTTCCTCTGTCAAATATTAATTGATAAAAAGATATGGGTTTATTTCTGGGCTCTCTATTCTGTTCCATTGATCTATGTGTCTTTTGTGTGTGTGTGTGTCAGTACCATGCTGTTTTTAATTACAATGGCCTTATAGTATAGTTTGATATTAGGTAGTATGAGTCTTTCAACTTTGTTCTTCTTTCTCAAGATCACTGTTGCTATTTGGGGTCTTTTGTGGTTCCATAAAAGAAAAAATAAACAAATGGGACTACATCAAACTAAAAAGTTTTTGTACAGCAAAGGAAAACACCAACAAAATAAAAAGACAACCCACAGAATGGGAAAATATATTAACCAACACATCTGATAAGAGGTTAATATCCAAAATTTATAAAGAACTTATAAGACTCAGCACCAAAAAACTAAACGATCCTATTAAAAAGTTGGCAATGGACCTGAATAGACATTCCCCAAAGAGGACATACAGATGGCCAATAGACATAGGGAAAGATGTTCAATGTCACTAATCATCAGAGAAATGCAAATTAAAACCACAATGAGATATCATCTCACACCTGTCAGAATGGCTATCATCAATAAAGCAACAAACAACAAGTACTGGTGAGGATGTGGGGAAAAGAGAATCCTAGTGCACTGGTGGTGGGAATGCAGATTGGTGCAGCCACTGTGGAAAGCAGTATGGAGGTACCTCAAAAAAGTAGAAATGGAACTGTCTTATGACCCAGTGATTCTACTTCTGGGAATTTACCCCCCAAAAAACCCCAAAACACTAATTTGAAAGAATATAAGCACCCCTATGTTCATTGCAACATTATTTACAATCTTCAAGATATGGAAGCAGCCCAAGTGTCCATCAGTAAATGAGTGGGTAAACTGTCTTGGGTCTCCAACCCACTGCCCATGGGCTGCATGTGGCCCAGGATGGCTATAAATGTGGACCAATGCAAAATTGTACATTTACTTAAAACCTCCTTTTTTCATCAGTTTTAATTAGTGTTCATGTATTGAATGTGTGGCAAGGCAATTCTTCTTCCAGTGTGGCCCAGAGATGCCAAAGGTTTGGACACCCACAGAATGGAGTTTTACTAGGCTGTAAAAAAGAAGAAAATTTTACCCTTTGCAACAGCATGGATGGACTTGGAGAATCTTACGCTAAATGAAATAAGCCAGTACGAGAGCCAGTCCAAATTAAGCCAGAAACAAATACCATATGATTTCACTCATGTGGGGAATCTAATAAATAAACTGAACTAACAAGCAAAACAGAGACAGACTCGTAGATGGAGAGCAGATAAAAGCTAGTTGGGGAGGGGAGGTTCAGCAGTGGAAGGATTGAGCAAAGAAGAAAAAGGACTCATAGACAGGGAGAACAGTGTGGGGATTGCAGAAGCGATGGGATATAGGAGGATAAATAGTAGTGGAAAAAATATAATAAAAATGCATTGGAAAAATAAATAATAAAATAAAAAGTCTTTGTTCAAACTCATGTAATCATCCTTTACTAAATTATTCATTCCTTCAATTAAGCAATCAAAATTCTGAGCATTTCCTGGAGATTAATGACTTGCTTGAAAATGCTAATCATGAGACTGCTGAAGGCCAGCATTAACCTTAGATGATAACTAAGTTTCAGGAAATGTTCTGTGCTCATACCCAGCATGCTTTTTTGAAATGCAGAAAAGGTTTACAGCAATAATGACTTTATCTCTCAAATGTTTCTAGCTTCTGGTAATAGAAGGTGCCCCTGCCCAAAACCTAATAGTATAATATATTCAGTTTAAAGGAGCTGTACCCTCATAGGCCACCTTCACCTCTGCTGCCTTGAGCAGGATATGAAACAAGGCCATTAGGGAAACCATTCCTCTCCCAGTTAGCAGTGCTATGGCAGTTAGCCATGTACCTGTGAAGTAGAGCCAAGCCACTCTATGGCTTCAATAACTTCCAAAAGGCACAGGCTATAGCAAATAAAATCATGCATTTGCACAGCAAAAATGCATATGATGTTATAAAACATTGAAAAACTGAAACAATTAATGACAGAGTGATTAGGTAAATTACACCGTTGTCTACTCGATGGTATAGTGCAGCCTTTAAAATGTGCTTCCAGTAGTCACCTAGACACAGGGGTTTGGAGGAGATAGAAATAAACTATAAAAAGACATGAAATCTTTGGGGGTGATGAATATGTTCCTTGTCTTGACTGTGGCAATGGTTTTATGCAGGTACATACGTGTCAAATCTCATCATATTGTATACTTTAAATATATGCAGTTTAATGTATATTAATGATATCTCATCAAACTTAAAACATGTGTGCTTGGGCTTGGGGGGGCAGGGAGGGGAAGAATGTTATTCCAAAGAACACGTGATAACATTTTAATGAAGATTTATATGGCACTGTGTACAGGGTCAGGTTCTAAGTACTTGTTATTGCAGTAAACTCTGTTTTTGCTTACTGCTGCCACTATTGAATGACAAACAAAATTGTCCATTACAATTTCCCTTCATCTCTTTTAAGAGATTTATGGAATGCTGAAGCTGAAGCCAAGAATACTATCTAGCCTAGTAGCTAAGAGATAGCTGTTGTTGGGGGGTGGGGTAGGGGAAGGCGGTGCTTATTTCAGACCATACCAACTCCTACATACATATGGGACATGTAGGGGCAGTTTTAGCTCTCTCCGTAAGTCAGTCTGGAAAACTTCCCAGCATTCCTGGCTTCTGGAAAGAGTTTCCAGGAAATAAAGCAGCTGTTGCTGTTTCCCTCTTGTTAGAGGAATCAAAATGATAGCATGCCTTTGAATCTCACTGTTAGGCCACAAGGAGACATTATATTAGTAGAGAGCAGATGCTGACAGTAGGAAGGAAAAGCAGATACACTCCAGCAAAATGCCTTCTGGCAGAGTGAAAGATTATGAGTTTGTGAATATATAAATGTGTGTGGGAGGTCCTTATTCAATAATTGGTAGGCCATATACAATAAAAATAAAAGTGGTATCTGTGTGCATAAGGAGTTATTATTTCTGTTTCACTGCATTTTTTTTCAGATTTTTGTCCTTCACCTAAAAAAAGTAATTAAAACTGATTAGTTTCAAAACAAATTATGTATTTGATACATGTTATGCTTCTGAATAATGAATCATTATATTGCCTAGGGGTCACATTTTCACCATTTTAATGCTTTTAATAAATACTTGCCATTCCTGTGACAAATCACCCCTGTAGAGAATGCATTTCCTCCCAAATTCATGTGGCTACTGGCAAGTGGCCATTTTTCTATTTTATGACTCATTTGCAATACATGTTTTTCATATTATAAGCTACTCTATTTCATCTTTGGCTTGCTGTGAGCAGGGATAGTGTATGGTAAAAACAGATAAATAAACAGGAGAAATTCAGTAAATGGGAGGCTTTATTTAGATTGTCTTGGCCTATTGCAAAAATTTTATCTTAATCTTTTTGTTATATTAACTTTATGTTTTTGCATATTTAAATTAAAAGTACTTCATATCAATATCATGCCCATAGTTATTTTTTTTTAATTTGGTGACATTAATATATAAGGTATATGGATGTTACAGTAAAAATATTTTAATTTTTAACTAAATTTTTCTCACATAATTTTGATTGCCTCATTTCATAAAAGAACTGTGCTCATTTCTTTTCACTAATAATGAGATAAATCACAAAAGAAGCAAGCTATAAGCAGTTTAGAAAATAAAGATCCACTTGCAGATGATCTGCAGGTTACAGAATGACCAGGCCCCACTTAGTTTATGTTGCCCAAAACCACCTTGGTGAGGGATACCCGGGGAGTGACAGGGGGAAACTAACTCAGTGATTCATCAGTAAGTGCCGCAAGAAGTACTGACTCCTGTTAAAAGGTCCAGAAGAAAGTGTTTCCTATAAGCCTGGGAAAGCTACAAAGACCATGTCTTTGCTTAGCAACCCACAGTACTCACAAGCACAGGGAAGACTTCTCGAGTCTGCACACAGTGAAGGAAGCTGTTTGACTTTGTTTATCCCAGTATTAATGTCCTGTGGAACACTGATCTTAAGTAAGCTCTTAATCAGGTGGTTCTGTAAGAGCTCAATGTCCCAATCTCTTGGCCAATCTGGAGAATCAATTCTTCAAGGTCCAGTAGTTCTGCTTTCTAGAATTGTCCTTTTTTCCCAGCTCTGAAATTACACCACCCAAGATAGGCTCACGGCAGACTCATCCAAGGACCTACAAAAGTTCCTAATATTTGTGAAGGTTACAGTTTAAACCTCAACTGGAGTCTGCCTTAGAGGGTTAGTGGCAGGGAGTAACTCTTACTTAAAAAAGCCTCGGACTTTCATCCTGAAAAAGGGACCACAAGTCACTGGGGTCCACCTATGGCACAGGCATTTTCGAGGCTGAGCATTTTCTTTGCTTTGTCTGCACAAAGTGGAAACAGTTATCTCTAGAGCCACTATGAGGAAGATTCTATCACAGGAAGTGCTCCCTGTCCTGTGGCCCCGCATTGGCCTGCCAAAGTCAACAACTGTGTCTGGGAGCTGACGCGTCTTGGCTGAAGTCAGTATTCAAGCTGATTATCTAGGTCATTGCAGCTCAGAGCTGCTGCAGGCTTCACTCCATCAGTCAGCTTACAGTGCTAAGCAGATGAGCCATTTTGTAAGCACTGGTGCTGGGGACGTTGCAAACCATCAGGATATTCTCTCCTCAGTTTTCCACTCCTGAGGCCTCTTATAGAATTAGCAGATATATCACTACAATCTCCACCCTGCAGAACTTGCAAGGGTTTGAGGAACAACCTGACTCAGCACCCATAGTGCCAGGTACAAAGGAAGTCTCTTTTAACAAGATGTCCAGCTGGAACTCCCTAATCCTAACTCTGTGTTTCAAAACAAGCCACCAGAAACTCTCAAGTCACCAGTATCAGTTGGGTCTTTGGGTAATCCATATTTGGCACAATATCTTTGGATATGTCTTCTCGTATCATTCCAATTTTGGTATATGTGCTGCCGAAGCGAGCACATGGATATGTCTTTAAAGATATGCAGGACATACTTCAGAGCTAAATATGATTAAACAAAAGGTCTGGGAAGATTGTAAAGGGAGGTCCTGTGGTAGTATCCATTCTCTATCTCAAGGAGACCATTACCATAGCTTTCATCTCAGACCATAGCGAACAGCCGAAACACTATCCTAGTTACAGTCAGTCTCCTAATGAAAATGCTCCTTTATTCCATGTTCTCAAGGGACGTAAGACCCTGACTGGTGTTCCCAGTTACATAGTATCCAACAGAGTTTTGGCAGAACCATTTAAGGCACTCTTGTTATATCACCCTCTTATCAGTGATGACACAGAGAACATGAAGAGGCTCTTTGAACATACTGCAGACAGGTTAAAAAGGCCACTTACTTTCCTACATAGAGTGATGTCCTCCGTGAATACACAAAGCATATCTGTTTGCAAAGTATTGATAATTCCAGATTTCACTCCTTCTATTTCTGCATACCACAAAGTTCCACCCTGACACAGGCAGCCTGACAATTCTTGAATGAATTCATACTGGAGTCCCATCCGGGTAAGCTGAACTCTCTCACTTTGGGCAGGCAGCCAAGCAGTGTACCAGGACTGCTATAGCTCCTCTGTGCTATGCCTCTTACCTCTCCACACACTCTGGCACCGTGATACACTCCATTCACAGGCCAATCCAGACCTCCACCACACCGCAAACATCAGTTGTTCCTTTGACTCTCCAGGTCACTGTCCCCATTATTTATACTTGTATTTTAGTCATCACTGAGACATTCAGATTTGAGATATGTTGTTCTCTTCCCTGCTAGGACTTAGTTTCCTCTCAGTGACAATTTTGTCTCTTCACATCCTAGCTTGTGCATATTACCCAAGTAAAACCCCTTCCTCACCCCTACCCTCAAGGACCCTGGAACCTCTGACCCGGAATTGTTCCCACTTGTCTCACTCCAGCCATACAAAAGTCCTTACATTTCCTAACTAAGTCATACTCTCTCTTGTTCCAGCACCTTAATATACATTGTTCTCTTCCTAGAATGATTCTCCTCCTTCTTTACAAGGCTAATTTCTCCTGCTTCAAGTTTCAGGTCAAGTGTCAGCTTCTGGAAAGCCTATACTGACTGCCTTTGGAATTACATGCCCCTTGTTGATGCTTCCATAGTGCACTTTGCACATTTTGATGATGTACTTGCTACGCTCTACTGGCACTGCTTACCGCTCACTTGCCTACCATCCCCACAGGTCATAGGCCAAGGGCAAGACATCGATGAATCCCTAGTACCTAAACTAGTGATTTTACATGTCAGATTTTCAATAAATATTTGTTGAATGAATGACAAGGTAGAATTATACATACTTTACTTACTTCCAAAAATAAATTCAACCATCTTACATTAAAATTTATAAAAGATACTAAGAAGTGAAACTGAAGGACATCTACTTCCAGCAACATGGCAGAGCTAAGAAGGAACACCCCCCCCACACACACACACAGAAAAACCTACAAATTCTATATAAAGTCGTACACCAAAAATTTTATATAAAACTGAGTTGAAAGGAAGAAATGGAGGGTGGGAAATCCCCATGCCAGGAACAAATTGGAAACTAAAAGCTGGAGCAGTGAGTGTCTAAGTTTATGTCCCAGGAACCCTGGGGATCTTATGGGAACCTGATAATGGCTGGGGGCTTGAGTTTTAATATAGAGGCTGGAGATAAGACTTAGATGCACGCAACATGCAGAGCAGGCTTTCAGGCCATCCGGGTGAAAGTGGGACCAGGACAGTGGCACCCAGTCCAGAGGGTAAGGGAGCTGGTCTCCACCAGGTCTGACACCCGGGGAGCACCAGCAAAATCCTCTAGAGGGAAGGTTCTAGGTGAGAAGGGTTTCTATTTATAAAAAAAATCTCTGAAGAAAAACTTTCAGTTAAACAAAACTAAAACAAAACACCAAAAGAAATGATCTGCTGAGTGAGGCACAGTATAGATCACAATAGTCAGGAAGATTCACATCCCCCAAATATCTCAGAGAAAAACCTTTAAAAAGATCATAAATAATATGTTTAAAATAGATATTTTACAAATAGAGATTTTACAAAAGACACTTTGAAAAATTACAAATTGGGGGACAACACCAAACAAAACTTGCAAGAATGGTAAGTATAGTGTTTGAAATTTAAAATACATTCAATAAGTAAAAGAGTATATTAAATACAGCTGGAGAGAATTGGTTAACTGGAAGAAAGTTCAGAGGAAATTATTCAAAATGTATCAAAAAGCGATAAGAAAGGGAAAATGTGAAGAAAGTAAACAAAGGATAAAATGAGAAGGTCCCAAGTATATGTTTAGTAGGCATCAAAGAGAAGAGATTAGAAAAAATGCAAACGAGGTAATATCTGAAGAAATAACGGCTAAGCACTTTCCAGAAATGAAGAAATTATCCTCAGATTTGAGAATCACAGTGACCCCCATGTATACCATTCTGAAAAGCATTTTGACAACAGATAGTAAAATTGAAGGTGTGCATCCCTCGTGACCCAGCAATCCCTCTTCTGGATATACACCTAGAGAGTGTCTCAGACACACGGATAAGGAGTCATGTACAAGAAGGTTCACTGAAGCACTGTTTGTAATACAAAAAAATTGAAACTAAACTGCCCATCTGTCCAGTAATAGATAAACCATGGATTTTTTTCTTATGATGAAATACCACAAGCAAGATAATAAATCCTAGCTACATATATAAAAATGTTGAAATATATGTTTATATATATAAATGTTGAAAAATGCTTACATATATAGAAATATAAAAAAGGAAGTTTCAGAAGGACAAGTATTATATACTTTGTATATAAATTTTAAATATATAAAGAAAAATAGCTGTGTACAAATGTAGTGAAAATATAAACATATGCATGGAAACGTTCACATCAACTTCAGGGTAATGATTAACTTTGGCGGAGAAAAACAGGGGACAGGATTAGGCCATGGTTAATTATAGTTCTTTTTATTAAGGAGATATGTGAAGGCAATATGGCAAAATATTATCACCAGGTAAGTTTTGGTGGGATTTATGATAAACTACCTTTTATATATTTTTGAAATATTTTAAAATAAGGAGTTTAAAAGTTAAACCTATGTCCTAAGACAATTAGAACAAGAGCAAAGGAAAATAAATTTCATTGGTGTTAATCTTGAACAATGTCAGAAGAGTCACAGTCAGCATGTGGACCTTCCACAAGTCATTTAATCCTTCAGCCTGTTTCTCTCATCTCAGGTTCCTGGAATAAGTTATCACACTAAGCTCTAAATTTACCTGTGAAATGTACTGTCAATCAAAGCAAAAACGCAAACAGACTGTGGCTTTTGTTCTCATTATTGGATAAAAAGGAAACACAGATTCAAGTAAAAATAGAGATTATTTTTTTTTGCTATTGAATTTTCATGAGTACTGGAAGACAATTCTCCATGGATGTTTCTCATTCCTGTACAGATTGGGTCTTGAGCAAAGGACATGGTTGAATAGTAACCAGCCTTGGAAGGAAGTATAAACCTCTGGATAAGTATAAACCTAAGACATGTCACAGGGTACTAAAGATAAAGCCCTCTCCTCCTTCCCCTCCAGAGACATTTACTTCTCTCTTCTCTCTCTCTCTCTCTCTCTCTTTCTCTCTCCCCCCTTCCCTTCACCACCCCCCCTAAGTTGTGCAGACACACCAGCAACCCTATAAAAAGCCAAATCTCCTCATTTCAGGGTTCTCCTGTGATACAGCTTACTATGTACATGCACAGGTAACTTCTGGCTCTAATCCCATCGCCCTGTGGGAACTGAGGTGAGGAAAACTGACACAAGATAATGCTCTGGTCACTGCTTTTGCTGTGAACAATAAACGACCTGCGTCTCTGCCACAAGGGTCTTGTGTGGTCTGTCAGTGTGTGTGTGTATTTGTGTAACCATGGCAGGCTATCAAGTTAGCTTGTATATAATGTAAAAATTTCAGACCCTTTACAGTTCTGATTTAGCAAAGAGGAACAACAACAACAAAAAAGACTGAACAATACAATGAACAATGTCTTTAAACATGATTTTCTAATAAATACAGAAATAGTCTCCAAGGGACATTTCATATACAATCCTCTGTAAAAACTATGGGTCTCACAATGTAAGGAAAGAAATGTTGAGGCATAAGATTAGATTCAGAAAGATATTTCAGTGGGAATTTAAAATAATATGGTTTAGTTATGTTTCTTTTTGATGATCTAAAGATGCAGGGATAAGGTTTATTAGTACTTCGACAATCCAATGTTAACAAACACAAACCATTTTTTACTTTCTCAAACATCAGATATTATAAGAGAGCCATTCAAAAATGCTGTCCTAGGCAGTCCATGGTTGAAATATCATATGCTTTCTGGAAATGTCAAAATCTTTGATTAGAGAGATTTCTGGGTAATGAATATTTTGTTAATTTTAGCCATCCCAACCCTCATCCATTTTCTCATCTAGAAACAACTCAGGTTTTTGTTTGCAGATTCATCCTTTCCCCTCTCTCAGGTCATGTGGTGTGGGTGGAGCTCCACCCTCCATTCTGGGAGTGCAACAGGTAACTGAGTCCTAGTCCAAACAGCGATTCCCCTTTCCCTGGTTCAGAGGTAAGCCATTCTCTACCAGTGAACTTTGAGCTTGGCCAGGAATGTGGGGTTGAAGACTCTCAGTCTCTTCTGCTGTAACTCAACCTGCAAGGGTGAAGCTCTGAGAGAGCTGCAAATCATCTTCTGAGCATGAGAGACAGGTCAGCCTGAGAATGGAGTCAACACTGAGAAAGCAGAGACAGGTGACAGAAAGAGAAAGAGGATCCTGAAGAAATCATTTCAGTATCTCTCTCCAGCAATGCCTGAAACCTTAACGAGTCTGGATTGTTCAGCTACATGAACGAATAAATCTCCTCTTTGGCATAACTCAGTTTGAGCCAGGTTTTCTCTCCCTCCAACAAAGGAGTTAAATTTATTCACTCTGGGGATCAGATGCCAGACTTTCAAGACCCCAGATCTTTTGTAACATTCAGAATGCTCTGAAAAATGTCCAGATTGAAAAATCCAGAGTTCTCTGACATAAAATTTAGAAAAAAAAAAACTTGGTCTGAAAGTGTTTTAAGAATTGTCATTCTTTAACACAGGCTCAATGAAGCAATGTAGAACACATAATTTGAAATATACCTGGATGTTGATAGGTCTAACTAAATGAGTTTATAGTTAAATATATCAATATGTTATGTCAATTAAGGGTTGTTTTGGAAACATAGGTTATGGGGAAAATGAAACAAAACATTTATTTTTTAAAGTTTGTTGTAGGATTTTACATTTGACATAAGTAGTAAACCATATGCTTATATTTAGGATGAACTATTTGAAATTGACAGTTCCATACAGTTCAATTAAATAACAAGGTAAAAAAGAAAGTCCACATTATTTCCTCTTTTAGATTTATTTAAACCAGAGTATATATGCTATCTTTAAAAAAGGGCTAAGCATTCGTTTCTCTTCTCTAACTATTCTTGTTTTATATGTAGGACAACCAAATGTGCTACATTTTTCATTTTTCAAATCTTACAATTTCAAAAGTTTCTATAAAAAGGCTCTATACTTTGTGCATATGCAATATTCACTTACCTGCACATTATATAGGGGTTGCTTTGGCGCATTAACTTCCCTCAGCAGATGATGAGCTATGTCCCTTAACTCTAAAAGTCTACAGACAAGCTGAGGCTGCAGGAGTTCGGCCACTGATTTGGAGGATCTGGATATGCTGTGTAATCCTTGAATTAATGTTCCCCGGTTGATCTTCGCTAAAGCAATGGCCATTCTGATTTTTGATGTTTTCTGTATGGGTTCTCTTCTCTGGAAAATAAGCCTTTGAAAAGTGACTGATGTGTGATTATCCAGAGAATTACTAACATTTACTTTAGGCAGAGACAACATACCACATAATTGTCTCTGGGTGTGGTCCCATGCATATACTCAATGTTTAATATTTATATCCCACCCTCTACAAAACTCATTGACCCCACCATGTATTTGAAATCTTTATATGAATATGTAAATTTTTCCTTAGGATAGCTATCCAGGATTTAAGTTACTATTGTAAACATATAAATTTTTCATTTTTCTCTCTAGGTTTATTTATTTATTTTTTTTGCATAGATTTTTAAGAACTTTTTTCAAAAGTACAAAAGTCTTATTTAAATATTATTCACTATTTAAATTATGCAACCAATAATTCTTATTCAAAGCTTACAAGTATTTTCCCAGGTTACTTTCAAATTTTTAAATGATAAAATACAGCACACATGCATAATGCATAAAACAAATACCCTATATACTAATTGACAAAGTTAGGGAACTTTTACTTCTAAAACTTTATAACTTCTGTGAGCATTCTGATAGAAAAAATTTGTGCCATTACTGAAACACATAAAATGTAGTTCTTTCTTTGCTCTACTAGAAAATAAACCACAGGGAAATTACTTACAATGTGGTCAGACTGCATTCCAGGCAACAGGCAAGTATAGTTTCCATTATTCATTTAAATAATGTTATGGGCTTTTTTTTGGCATTTTAATACAAGCAACTTAGAATCTCTATTAGTTGAGTCAAAATATATAAGCATAAAACATCTTTTAACTGCATTTTTGGTTCCACAATGAACATTATATATTGTCTAAGAGCTATTATGCTATATATTTAAAATGCCTCAAATTTTATACTGAAGTAATAATTCTATTATTGTTGCCTTTGTCCTCAAAGTTCAGTCTTCTCTTACTGGTCAGCATTTGCCACTGGAGATAAACAAAACTATTCTAGCCTGTCAGTGAGGACATATTTCTGCAGCATCTGGTGTCCCTGTTGTGTGGTTTAACCTATTAACTTTACTGAAAAAGTCCCATTAGCTCACTGTGCTCTTCACCCTGCTAGTCTATACTAACAGAATGCAACCCAAACTGCAGGCTGCTACAATTGCTACACTTCCAAGCCATTCTATTTATTTTTATTTTATTCTATAACAGTTGTCTAATTTTTCTGCCTTGGTCCTGCTCCATCCAGTCCACCCCCCACACCCACAGTCAATCCCCATACCACTGTCCATGTCCATGGGTCATTCATACAGGTTCTTGACTAGTCCCTCCCCCTTCTTTCCACCATTATCCCCCTACCCCATCTCCACTGGCCACTGTCAGTCTGTTACATGTTTCCATCCCTCTGGTTCTATTTTACTTGTTACTTTATTTTGTTCATTAGATACCTCTTATAAGTGAGATCATATGGTATTTGTATTTCACCGACTAGCTTATTTCACTTAGCACAGTACTCTCCAGTTCCATCCATGTTGTTGTGAAAAGTAGTTCTTTCTTTCCTTCTGCTGTGTAGTATTCCATTGCGAAAATGTACCAGAGTTTTTTGATCCACTCATTTACTGATGGGCACTTAGGCTGTTTCTAGTATTTGGCTATTGTAAAGAACACTGCTATGAACATTGGGATGCATAGGTTCTTTTGAATTGGTGTTTCAGGATACTAAGGGTATATTCCCAGCAGTGGGATCACTGGTTCAAAAGGCCATTCCATTTTTAGTTTTTTCAGGAAATTCCATAGTGCTTTCTAGAGTGGCTGCACCAGTCTGCATTCCTACCAACAGTGCAAAAGTGTTCCCTTTTCTCGACATCCTCACCCGCACTTGTTGGTTTTTGATTTACTGAGGATAGCCATTCTGACAGGAGTAAGATATATCTTTGTGGTTTAATTTGCATCTCTCTGATGGCTAGTGAGGTTGAGCATCTTTTCCTATGTCTATGTGCCCCCTTGTATGTGCTCCTTGGAGAAATGTCTGTTTATGTCCCTTGCCCATTTTTAATTAGATTGTTTGTCTTCCTGGTGTTGAGTCATATGAATTCTTTATATATTTTGGAGATTAAACCCTTTTCCACTGTCTCATTGGCAAATATATTTCTCCATACAGTCAATTCCCTTTTCATTTTGATGATTGTTTTTTTAGCTTTGCAGAAGCTTTTTAATTTGAGGTAGTCCCATTTGTTTATTTTTTCTTTACTTCCCTTGCCACAGGAGATATATCAGCAAAAATATTGCTACCTGGGATATCTGAATTTTTTTTAAAAAACTTTATTTATTTTTAGACAGAGGGGAAGGGAGGGAGGAAGAAAGGGAGAGAAATATCAGTGTGTGGTTGTCTCTCACACACCCCCAACTGAGACCTGGCCCACAACTCAGGCATGTGCCCTGACTAGGAATCCAACCTGGGACCCTTTGGTTTGCAGGCCAGCACTCAATCCATTGAGTCACAGAGGCCAGGACTGGATATCTAAAATTTTACTGCCTTAGTTTTCTGCTGGGACTTTTATGGTATTTAAGTCTTTTATCCTTTTTGAGTTTATTCTGGTGTATGATATAAGTTGGTGGTGTAGTTTCATTTTTTTTTTTTTGCACATACCAGTTCAGTTCTCCCAACACCATTTATTGGAGAGGCTGTTTTTATTCCATTATATGCTCATGACCCCATTGTCAAATATTTATTGATCATAGACACATGAGTTTATTTCTGGGCTCTCTATTCCATTCCATTGATCTATGTGTTTGTTCTTATGCCAGTACCACACTGTTTTGACTATAGTGGCCTTGTAGTATAGTTTTATATCAGGTATTGTGATCCTTCCAACTTTTTTCTTCTCTCTCAAGATTGCTGAAGCTACTCAGGGTCTTTTTTGGTTCCATATCAATTTTTGGCATATTTGTCCTCGATCAGTGAAATATGTCATTGGTATTTTAATTGGAGTTATGTTAGATCTATAGATTGTTTTTGGTAGTCTGGACATTTTAATGATGTTAATTCTTTTACTCCATGAACACAGTTCATGCTTCCATTTATATGCTTCCATTTATCTTCCTCAATTTCTTTCTTCAGTGTTCTATAGTTTTCCAAGTACAGGTGTTTTATATCCTTAGTTAAATTTATTTCTAGGCACTTTATTTTTCTTGTTGCTATGTAGCAAGTGGGATTTGTTTTCCTAGTTTTTCTTTCTGATAGTTCATTGTTGGTGTACAAAACTGGCATTGATTTCTGAATATTGACTTTGTATTGCACTTCTTTGGCAAATTCACTTATTAGGTTGAGTAGTTTTTTGGTGGAGCCTATAGGGTTTTCTATGTACACCATCATGTCATCTGCAAATAATGACAGTTTTGCTTCCTCTTTCCAATTTGGTTGTCTTTTATTTCTTCTTATTGTCTAATTGCTGTGGCTAGAACTTCCAGTACTATGTTGAATAAGAGTTGTAAAAGCAGACACCCTTCTCTTGTTCCTGATCTTAAGGGAAAAGCTTTTTGTTTTGGCCCATTGAGCATGATGCTGGCAGTAGCCTGCTTTGCTGTTTTTATCATAAATTGGTACTGGATTTTATCAAGTGTTTTTTTAGCATCTATGGATATGATCATGTGGTTTTTGTCCTTCATTTTGTTTATGTGTTATATTATGTTTACTGATTTGCAAATATTGTACCATCCTTGCATCCCTGAGATAAATCCCACTTGATCATGGTGTATGATCTTCTTAATATATAGCTTGCTCTGGATTGCCAATATTTTGTTGAGAATTTTAGCTCTATGTTCATTAGAGATATTGGCCTGTAATTTTCTTTCTTTGTTGTGTCTTTACCTGGGTTTAGAATTAAGATAATACTGGCCTTGTAAAAAGAGTTTTGGAGTCTTCCTTCTTCTTGAATTTTTTGGAATAGTTTGAGAAGGATAGGAGTTAGTTCTTCTTTGAATGTTTGGTGAAATTGGCCTGTGAAGCCATCTGATCCAGGGCTTTTGTGTGCTGGGAGGTTTTTTTTTATTATTACTGCTTCAATTTCATTAGTTGTTATCAGTCTATTTAGGCTTTCTGCTTTGTCTTGATTCAGTTTTTGTCTTGATCCCAAAGAACCAGCTCCTGGATTCATTGATCATTTGATCAATGTCTCCATGTCATTTTAGTCTCTATGTCATTTATTTCTGCTCTGATTTCCTTCCTTCTACTTGCTCTGGGCTTTGTTTGTTGTTCCTCTAGTTCTTTTAGATGTAGGGTTAGGTTGTTTGAGATTTTTCTATCTTCTTTAGGTATACCTGTATTGCTATGAACTTCCCTCTCAGGACTGCCTTTGCTGTGTCCCATAGGTTTTAGGTTGTTTTGTGTTCATTTTCATTTGTTTCCAATACTTCCTGATTTCTTCCTTGATCTCATTGTTGTCCCATTCATTATTTAATAGCATGTTATTCAGTCTCCATGTATTTGTATATTTTTGAGTTTTTTTCCTTGAGGTTGGTTTTTAGTTTCAAGACATTGTGATCCAAGAAGATGCTTGGTATGATTTCAATTTTCTTGAGTTTGTTGAGGCTTGTTTTCTGCCCTACCATGTGGTATATCTTTGAAAATCATCCATATGTATTTGAAAGAATGTATATTTTGTTTCTTTGGGGTGAAATGTTCTATAAATATCAGTTAAGTCCATTTGATCTAGGGTGTTGTTCTATACCTCAACATCCTTATTGATTTTTTTGTTTGGATGATCTATCTGTTGTTGATAATAGGGTGTTAAAATCCCCTATGATGACTGTATTACTGTCAATCTCTTCCTTAAAGTCCTCCAAGATTTTCCTTATATATTTAGATCTCCTATGTTGGGTGTATATGTAAAATCTGTCCAGAAAGTGTCCAGCCATATATGAAAAATAAAGACATTTACTGAAGAAGATACAAGATACAAGAAACATTGGACATAGGACAATGATGCCTCAGTCCCCTTCATTATAGGCACCTTGGTACCTCACACAGTTCTCCCTATCACCATCAGCTGGGCCATCTTATTTTCCTGAATCTCATCAGTGGCCTGAAATCTCATCAGTGGCCTTCCCTTTCAGAGGGGAATTTTAGTTTTGGGAAAAGCCCAAAGTTGCAGGGTTCCAAAGCTGGGCTGTAGGGGGCCTGAGTCACCTGGGTGATTTGATGTTTCAACAAAAACCTCTGCACAAGAAATGATACATGAGCGGGTGGGTTGTCATGATGGAGCTGTCAATCACCAGTTGCACATAGCTGCAGCCTTCTGAATCATTGGAATAGTTTCTAAGGAGGAATGTTCAAGCTTAATGCAAAATTTGATGCAGATTTGTTGCTCTACTTACTCAGTCATTTTGAATGTGACAGCCACACAGTACACATACTCACTCAATGGCGTCTACCACCCCCACTGACTAGTACAGTGAAGTTGTCATTGTTCATGCATGTGCATTCCAGTTCACTCTTCTTGGCTTCCAAGTTACGTCGATGTCGCACAAACTCTTTTTATTATATTAAAATAGCTGGAATTTTTTTGGACAGACCTCATATGTTTACAAGGATTATATCCTCTTGTTGGACTATTCCCTTCCATATTATATAGTGACCTTCTTTGTCTCTTGTTATGGCCTTTGTTTTGAAGTCTATTTTGTCTGATGTAAGTATTGCTGCCCCAGCTTTTTTTTCATGTCAGTTTGCCAAGCCATTTCAGAACACAGCAATCATTACAAGCAGTTATATGGTAGCAAAATAATACAAGGTACAATCACTTGATATTATCATCTACTCTGGCTGCAAGCATACCCACACTCGGGGAAAGAAACCACATTGTGTGCAGTATCCAAAGCTCCCGTACATACAGATTCAATTTCTCTTGTGACCTTATGCTTTGCTGCAGTAAGGGCCCAGGGCAGGCCACCCCAAAATACCCCACAATGGCATACTGTTTATTTTGAATTGAAGTTACTTAAGAAATAGCTAATGTGAGAACTCTGACCTCTCTCTCTGTGTGTTCGCCTAAAAGCAGGATATAAATCTCTAATGTGAAAGGTCTATCCCTGCACCTAGAGTCTAATGAGAGACATCCTTATCACCACAGTTAGGGAATTCAGGGCTGAGAAATGCACATAAACAAACTTTGTCATTTTTTCTTTGTACTAATTAACTACTCAAGCTCGAACTTCAGTTAGATTCCTAATAAGCACCCAAATCTAAGTTCCTTTATCCTGTTGATTCTTCACAAATCTATTGTTTGTCTAAAAGGTGTAAAAAGCTACCTGCATCAATCATTTCTCTGAGTAGTATTTATGATTTGTATGCATGCATTAAATTCGTTTTTCTCCTGTTATTCTGGTTTCATGCCAATTTTATTATTAGTCCCATCATAAGAACTCAAGAGCAGCAAAGGAAGGAATTTCCCCTCCCCAACACTGCTCTGACTCTTCCTCCTAACTCCTCCTCAAGGTGGAGTAGCTAGAGTAGGACTGGTTTTGCTTCTTACTACAATTTACTGTGCTTCTTCTCATTACAATTTATAGCCATAGGGTGAGGGCCATAGTGCAAAGGCAGACGGACTGGGATATGCACAGTTCCACCTCTACTCAAACCCCTCTCCATGGTCATTCAGTGTTGTAGGAACTCTTCAGGCTTGCAGTTGTGAAACATTAACGTTCTGCAGTTTTCCTCTCCTTATTTTATAAGTTTATTTACAAAATCTTTGTGATCTTTACATGTTGGCCTATATTTACTGGTCAACATGTATTTCTATTAACCAATATTGATTAATTCACCCAAACATGATACTAGATTGATCCATTCAACTTTCTTCCTTTTTACAAAATTATCTTTCTAAATTTTAATCTCTGTAGAAAAATAAGTTTATTTGTAATTGATAATCTGTTAATAAAAACTTCCCTGTAAAGTTCACATAATTTTTGTTGAGCAAAATATAGCATTTATTACACACAATATTTTTTAAAAATTGAAGTATATATTACATTGATGCTTTAGTGCACTTTTTATTAGCTTTTTCATTTTAGTATCATCATGAAATTGTGGCTTTTGCCAACAGACTTACCTATACTTTTTTAATTTTTATTAAAGGGAGGGAGAAAGAGAGGGAGAGAAACATTAATGTGTGGTTGCCTCTCATACAACCCCCACTCAGGACTTGGCCTGCAACCCAGGCATATGCCCTAGACTGGGAATTGAACCAGTAACCCTCGGGTTTACAGGCCAGCACCCAGTTCTCCAAGCTGCACCAACCAGGTCTTACCTGTTCTTAATTACCTGCATTTGATGAACATATTATGTACAACCATGTTTTTGGTCCAATTTTCAGGAAAAAAAATTTTCATTTTAATTTTTTAATTCAATTTTTTTATTTATATATAAAACTGATTATCATATTCCAGGGTATTATTTTCCATACAGATATTGTTACTGCTTTCTAGAGTTAGACTTTTAGTGCATAAGCATAAATAAGAGAATTAACAGCATTTATATAGATATGGGATTAGTACTACCCATGTATAATGTGCATCCTTATTTTTCCCTCAAAAATTTGGACAAAAAAGTGCATTTTACTTGGCAAAATACAGTAATATCTACCTTGTTTCCTTTAATTCTCATATGTTACAATTTAATGACTGTGATTCCTTTCAAAGTTTTTAAAGCTTTCTCTTCTTTTTGATATTTTCTTAGATACCTCTGAAAGGATTACTTCTGGTAACAAAATGTTTCTAACTACCTTCACTTTCCCTGTCACTAAACATGGAATCAGTTTGTTCCCAAGAAGACTGTTACTGTTTTTAAGACTAGTATTAGAAACCAAATAGCAGAACGGGGGTGCGTGTTCGGTGGTTCTTCCTGTCTCTGGGAATGTGAAAGTGACAGCACAGGATAGGCTACTCACCGTATTTTTAGGACCATAAAACACAGCTAGGTTTTAGAGGAGGAAAATTGGGGAAAAAAAGTTTTGAAGCAAATAATGTGGTAAAAAAGAAACTGTGTCTTATAGTCTGAAAAATATGATACATTCTTTTAGGTCCAGAATGAGACATTCTTCTTAAAAAAAAAAAAAAGTCACCAGTTTAAGTTGATGAGTCCAATTAGTGACTTTTAAAATTAGCTTCAATAGAAAAAATTTAAAATAAAATGTTTTCTCCTTTTATTGAACTATCCGCTTTTTGCTTTTCTGTGTTATCTATGCTATATATTTTCTAACCAAACTGTGTATGTAAATATAAATGTTGACTCCAAGTTGAGAAGTCCTCATTTCTTTTCCCAGTGTATATTTATTATTTTTTTACTCTTAGCTTAGTTAAGCATACTCGAATTGTTTGTAAAGTACCCAAGTTTAGACGATTCTTTTTGTCATCATTATCTTCATCTGACCGCATCACTAAATGTCAGCCCCCAACCACCCCCAACCACCACCAAAACCTCAGAGACACACAAAGGTACTTACAGACCATTTACCAAAAGAAACTAGCCATCAGTCAATCATATTGGTTCAAGAATCCTTCTCCAGATTTTCTTATTTGAGCTCCATTCTTTCGACATATATCCTGCTTTCCCTTTTTATTTTTTCTAGAGTCATTCCCATTTCTCTTTCATCAGCAGTTTTAATGCTGAACTCCAATTTCTATTACATCAGCTTACTACCCTACATCTATAAAGCCAGCCTGTCAGCAAATCCTATTCAATTTTTTTCTCTGAATAGCCCCAGAATGTGAGCACTTCTCACTGTCCTGGTATCAATGCCCAGTTCATTTATTTATATACCACCATCGTCTCTTCCCCAGGCTAGTAAATTAGCCTCCATCAGTAGTCTTCCTGCTTCTGCCCTTGCCTGTTTTCATTCTTTCCCTCAACACACCAGCCGAGAGCTACAGTGAAAAATAATGTTAGATCACATCTTGCTTTTCTGCTCTCCTGCTTCAGTGGCTTCTGGTGCACTCAGTGTAAACGCCAAAGTACATACAGTTGTCTACAAGGCCCTACGAAGGTGGTCCCTTCTTTACCTCTCTGGCCTCCTCTTCTCTTCATCTTCCCTTCCCTCCTCATTACTTGCTGAACATATTAGGTAAGCTCTCACCCTCAGAGACTTTGCACTAGCTGTGCCATTTAATCCCTCAAGGGTACCAAGGTTCTTTTCCTCATTGCTTCAGGTCTTAATTCAAGAATCACTTTCTCACTAAGATCCACGAAGATCTTAATCAATTGTTCTCCCTATTCCTACCCCTACTTCATATCCTTTCTCTACTGTATTTTTTCTGCCCCTCAAGACCTACCATTAACATATATTTTTTCCTTGTTTATTGTTTCTCTGCTCGACTAGCATTTAAGTTCTATGATAATGTTTTATATCCATCAGGGCTTGCCCATCTTTTACCAGTGCCTAGAACAGTGTCTGACACACGGCAGGTGCTCTATCAATGCAAGTTAAAATGCACGGAGTATCAGAAAATGTATAACAAGTTAATATGAAAACTATCAGGCCAATATACCAAATATTAAACTAGAAACCACCGAGAAAGTTTTCAGTGCACAATGCACTTTGTGACTTTCACAACAGTAATCGTCCCCACAAGAAACAACAAAGACATAAATATGATTGAATTATAGAACGTTCTGGTTACACTCCTACTCTCCTTATATTTAGAGACTTTAATACCAATATAAGTAATTTCCAGATGTTATTGATGCATCCCCAGTAGTTTTTGTCCCACTTTTTTTAAAGTAAAGAGAATTCAGAAAAAGATTTCACATCTACAGGTGAAAATTCCAAATTTTGCATGAATTCTACTATGTTCTGTCTATAATTCCCAATTTTTAGCATATACTTAAGTGCAAGATAAGTACAAAATAAAACATATAATTATCTTTCATAATTATAAGCCACAAATATTAACCATATTTACCACAAAAGATTTCTCTCATTTACGTAAAGATCATCTGAATTAAAAAATTTTAATTCTCCAATTGTAGTATGTATTTTTCATGTGTTCGAATTTAAAGGTTTACTATTTTAAGTCCTTATATCCTCATATGGAAATCATCTGCAATTTGTAAGTGTAAATCTTAAAAACTCACTTATTACTAAAGGAAGTGGATGCTGAGGGTATGGAGATCTGGGCTGATTGGGAGGGAGGCAATGGAGCATACGAACCCTCAGAATCCACAACCTCAAGCCAAGATTCTAAAATTAACTTTACCCAGCCCCAGAAAAAAATTTCCTTCAAAATCTCTAGTCATGAAGAACTATGTAGTGGTATCTACTAGCCAGGTAGATTCCCCTATAAAAAACTCCACTATTATTCCCATCAAATCTTTTTTTTTTTTGCAAGATTGCCTTTTTTTAAATAAATAAATACCTAAAGTGATCATTTTAAAAATATTTAAATACTAATCACACAATCTAGGGTTTTGAAATGCAATCCAGTTAATAAAGCCCTCTAAGCATTCTTAAAACCATTCCTCTCAGTGTGTTTGGAAACTATGCAGCATCATGGAAATAACAACATTTGCAGCATTCACAATCTGTCCTGTTAGAAATAACCAAGTCCATAGCAAAGTATTAGCATTATTTTCTGGATTTCATTTTTGAAGAGCAAATAACTTCAATGTGTTACCTTATCCCCTAACTACTTAGGTTCCCTGCCCATCTCGGCAACACATTCTTCCCAGTAAATGGCAGAGGAACAACAATGGTACATGTTTTGAAAATGATCAGTGAAGAACATTTACCTATAGTTACATTCTTCTCTGAGTGGGGTAAGGTTCTTGTAAGTAAGTGATCTCAGTGTTTGGAAATAGGAAATCAGGGTTCTTTCTCTAAATTCCAGTCTCTCTCACCAGAAAGCGTGCTATGTTTCTAGTGATACCTAGGCTATTCAGAGGGCAGGAAGAGAGGAAGGGAGCTGTGAAGAGACCTGAAACTGCTTTGATTAAATAAAATCTCTGTTTCTCTCTTATTGGCAATGGTGGGAGAATCACACCTGGAATGGGAATGGGGCTTTCCGGGTCTGTCTCTGGCTTCCCAGGGTTCACTGAGGCTCTCGCAATAATTACTGCTACTACTGTACCGGCCTTGCCCATGTGACGTCCCAGATCAGGCATGGTCACCTGCCCGTCTCTTTCCTTTATACTCCAGAGCAGAGTCCCCCCTTCCCAAATAACCCTCTTCTGTTTCAGAAGACATTATACCAAGACTAGGGGAATGCAAACAGGGGAAGCAAGGAAGCACTAAGTCTAAGTTATGGTATTACCAAAGCCAATCTGCCCTCTGGAGATTTTAGGACGTGCTCCACCCCACTGAGACCACCATCATCTGGGTGCCATCTCACCACTGTGCATCTGGGTGATGCTGCTTCAGTGTCCCCGCCCCAAAGTCTACACCCAAGACCTGGGAACATGCTGTTTCATAGTTTTTCACCTGACACTGCTTCCTTTGCAATATTCTTCTCTCCTCCTACCCCTATATCTTCTCCCTTTCTTCACCTTGAAAACTCCTAATTGTCCTTTGATACTCAATTTAAGAATCCTTTTTCTTCATGAAGCCCTCTTTGACTGTCCTAGGTGGAGTGACTCATTCCTCTCTACACTGGATATACCTCTTACCATATTCTAGTGCAATTACTTGTTTATAACTTGGTCTCCATTAAATTAAGCTCAGTGACCGAAAGAATGCTATCATGTGTATCTCCGCATTCCCTCTCCCCAGGCCCATGCAACATTAAAGCATTTAGTTAACGTCTGATGCCTGGGTGTCTGGGCTAATGGTTAAAGGTAGCTCTAATACCTCTTTCTCTGGGATGAAATATGTAGACTTTGTCATTACTGTTATCAGAGTGTTATTTCTGTCGTTATTTACTCGCAGGTATTACCAAAGTTTCTCATGCTTGACATTGCCAAAAGCTGATTTCTGGGTGAGCAGATTGTTACTGAACCATGTAACTTTACAATGCATTCCATTCCAAATGTGGACAGAATGTTTGAAACAACACTTTTCCTTTAAGAGGTGTGTACTTTGAGTAAAGTAGGTCATGTGTGCCCCCTAAACATGGTGTTACTTTTTCCTGGTCATATATATCTTCAAAATGTCTACCTACCCCTTCTTCTAATCCCAGTATTTTATATTTCAAATCCTTTTTTGGAACAGATGTTTAAAACCTATACATACATACTTTGTTAAATTTATATCACTATTTTCTTTCCACATAAAACACAAAATTGAACAATACTTATCTTTCCATTGTTATAATTTATGTGTTACTTTTTCCACTTATTTTACTACCAGATATTTTAATTAAAGTATATCTAGGTATTTTTCTGACTTTTCATTAAGCAAGTCTGAAGTAAACTACATTGCAATTGGGCTATGAGAGAGTTCTAGCTTTTCAATCTAACAATACGGAGTCTGTCTTTAAATTTAATTATCTATCTACAGACCTTCTTTGTCTCCCATCTCCCCCAATGAGGAAGAGTTGAAATTTGTGTGGTTTTTTTTGAAGTAAAATTGTTTTCCTAATCTTCAAACACTGATTTCAAAATCAAGCATTAAATAATTGGTATGATACAAAAATACAATATACTTTTTACAATTCTGTTCAGTCATGAAGTCACATTACCTGATTAGACTGTGATAATCTTAGGATGGTAGGGAATTCATCTTTAAACTCATCAACAAGGTCCATGATTGTTTTCTGGATCCCCTCAACTAAGACAAAAAGAAGTTAGAGGGAAAAAGAGCTTTAAAAACATCCCCTGACCATAACAACTCCAAAGAACATGGAACACTGTACCCATCGCTTAGGGGACTGGAAAAACAAGCAAACCCTGCTGGACTCTATTCCCAGCTTCCCACACCCACATCCCCTTTACAACAAGATTGTGTATACTTCTTCCAGAAAAGTTCTTCAACACCTGCCCACATATCCACCCAACAGGTTTGATTGGCATGGCGAGTTCTTGCTTGGGCTCCTAGTGATTGGCAAGCTTGTCCTCTACCATTGGTGAGTGATGAGGGCAGCCCTGCACTCAGGGAAGCAGGGAAGGGCAGAACCCACAGCTCACTGCTGGAATTCTTTGTTACTGCACAATGGGCCTCTGAGAACTTGTTACAGAATCTTCTGAAATTACTCTGGCAATGGGAAGAGAGTGTGTTTGGAGGCACAAGGGGAGGAGACAGGGGATTGAAAAATGAACCACACTAAGGAGTTCTACAACATAAATTAAATTTTGTTCCAATTTCTGCAATGATACCTCAATTAATGGATCATCTGAGAACAAAGCTGCCTCTGAAGTGAGTTGGCATATGCTTTAAAGAAATGCTTCACATACGATGCCAAGTGGAAAAGAAACACCAGCAGGAATTCAGAAAGACTTCTGAACAGATTGTTTTTCCTTACCCAAAAGAGGGTCACTACGTCCAACCCTGGCAAAATTATGATGTATTTGATTTGTCTCATTTAAAACCTCTTCAGCCTTCCCCCTCCTAGTACTCTCCCACTTCAGACGACCTTTATTTTCCCCTTAACAAACCTGGGAAGAACTACATGTCAGTTATAATTTAGTGTGGATTTGAGGTGGTTAACTCAAATCCCATTGTAACTTGAAGCCTTTGTATTTAATTATAGCTAATGGCCTTTTTCAGCAAGCATCAAGTGGCTGCTGGATGCCTATTGGTGGGAACCATTTGGAAAAGAGAAACATCATCAGAAGACTCCTCTGCCACGTGGAGGTAGACAGATTTCCAGCTTTCGTGTTGCCCTTAGTGCTAAAAACACTCCCCACCACAGCCCAATCACCTGTACTGACTTTAACCTGCCTTCCTCCATCAGGACACTTAACATTTGGAAAGCACAGTCAATGCCTGAAGGAATACCTAATTAAGCAATGGTGAACACAAAAACTGGGAGTCTGTAAGAAAATGCTAAGTGAAGTAAGCCAGGAGGTGAAAGACAAATACCACCTGATCTCACCTATAAGTGGAACCTGACCAACAAAACAAACAAGCAAAATATCACCAGAGACACTGAAGTAGAGATCAAACTGACAATAACCAGAGGGGAGGGGGGAGGGGACAATGAGGGAAAAGGGGGAAGGGTTGTCAGGAACATGTAGTGAGGACCCAAGGACAAAGCCAAAGGAGGAAAGGAGTAAGGGTGGTGCTGGGGAACATGGCAGCAGAAAAATGGAGACAACTGTACACTGTTAAACAATAAAAAAATCAAAATAAAAAAGGGAAAAAATTAAATTAAATAAATAAATAATAAATGAAAATGAAACCTCTTATTTGTCCTATCAGGATACTTGGCTATCAGAGTCTACCTCAGAGCAACATCTGGTAGTAAGTACCTTCTGTCTCTCAGCTTCCTCCCTGTTCTCCATTCCCCTCTCCCTAATTCTTTTGACCCTCGTGCTCACCTCCTAGTGTCCTGGACCCAGTTGGTTCCACTGTTTTCTATTCATCAGCTCTTACCCTCAGAGGCATTCTATAAATGATAAATCTACAAGAACATTTCTCATCCTAACATTTCCCACAGTTTAAGCACAACCTGACTCTGTGTTGTGCTAACAAAGTCCTTTTTGTCTTTTGTTTCTTAATGACCCTGGTGAAAAAAGACTGGACATGGTGGTGGTTACAAAATGTAGAAAACCCCACCCTGCACCCTGCCACATGTATATTTGTGACCATTTATGGTAATATTTTGGTTTTAATTATTTATATTTATATCCTGATTCATTTTTAGTTATTTCACACAAAGTTAGATGAAATGGCAATGATCACCTTCTTTAATTATTTATTGTTAATTTTTAAAACTTAAAATAGAGTGTTTTATACTTATAAAATAAATTCTAATAAAAATTTGAAGCAGTTTGTATGGAAGTAGGATGTTTGTAAGTTGAATCATTTGAAATGTACTCAGGAAACATTCTTCAAAAGTAATCATAGATAAAATTCTTCTGTAAGGTAAATAATCATCTTTTTAAACCAAAAATAAATCCTTGCTACCTATCTTGTAATACAGTTTTTTCAAAGATGTTTCAAAACAGTCATATTTATAACATTTTGTTTCTTCTTAAAAATTCTTTAACAACTGTATTCTATAATTTCAGTTTGTACCATTAACATATAGTAGGCCTGGAAATCTTCCAATAGTTGTAGTGAAGTGACAGGCTGCACAGGGCACAGAGTTAGCAACATCGGAATTGTTCCCTGAGTTGGGAATTGCCCACATCTGGTTGAGTGGCAGGAAGTCAGGAAGGTCAGATATGTTTGTTGACTGTTTTACCCATCACGATATAACTTCCGTGGGTCCAGGAACTCTGCTCTACTCAAGGCTATATTCCCAATACTCAGCCAGTGCTTTTACATGCTTTTATAATATGACAATAAACATTTCCTGAATAAATATCATCAAATTTGTTACTTATGTCTCAGGCAGAATGAAATATTTTATCATTAACAAATTCATCTTGGAGTGAATCAACTGATCTACAAATGCAGAACTCACAAGACATTATATACGTACACATATCTGCACACGTAAAGTTTATCAAACATTGGAGGAAGAAAACTATTCCTCCCCAAATATGAAGCACTGCATTTTAATCTATTTTGCCCATCATAGTGAATCCTGGCTCACATGATATGTCCTAATTAACCAAATGAATTAAATCAAGATGAGCTCAATAAAAACTAGAAAAGAGACACAATGCAAACATTTGTCCTTGATTTCCCCTTCTGCCTTTTTCTGGCAAATAATACTGACTATATTAATTGTAGACAATCTATTATTCTATATATCCGAAAATAGAAAATAAAAGTGTAGCAGGTTAATGGGATTAGTATTGATAAATGTGTAAATAAAGTAAATTAAAATATGTACTACAGTAAATATCAAAAGAATGTACATGTAAAACATTTCAAAATATTTATTTTTAGAATAGGATTCATAAAACTGAAAAAAAATTGAATATAGCAGTACTTCAAATCGGTTATAATGACTAAAAACTATTTATTTCAAGTGACTTTAGAACATAGTTCGGAGGATTCTAAAGACAAAAAAAACACTAAAAATATATTTTGAATTCAATTATTCATTTTCTTGGTAGTATTAATATTGGTTTTATTTGAAGTTATTTTCCTCATAGTACAGAATAAACACACTTTTGGATTAACAATGATAGGAACTACAGAAGGAGGAGGGAGATAACAGGGGAAAGAAGGGGTAGGGTCATCAAGGAACACATATGAAGGACCCATGGACAAAGCCAAAGATGGGTAAGGTTGAGGGTGGGAGGGGGGTGAGTGGAGTTGGGGGGGAGTGGGGGAGTAATGGGGATGACTGTATTCGAACAACAATAAAACAAATGATAAAAAAATTAAAAAGCTACCAGGACTGGGTGAAAAAAAAAAAACACACTTAGAGAGTTCTGTGTGAGTTCAGATTAAGATCCACACAAATAAAATCTTTCCTTGACAGTTGCTACTAATAAAATGGTATATATGCATTAAAAAACAAACAAACAAACAACCAAAAAGTTAGGAATTAAGAACTTCAGTAAAAGAGAAAAAAAGACCTAATTAGTAAATCAAAGAACAAAGTAAAAGATTGTTGAAAATATCATCATGAACGAATGATTTTTAAAAATATGTTTTTTTCCTAGCTGTAAAGACTTAAATGGCTAGAATAATTGCCAACTCAGTAGGAAAGTGCACCAGTAGTACCTAGATTCTGGACTTTAATATTATTTCCCACTACAATGAGCCAGGATTCCTTGAAGAAATAGCTTATATTAGTCAGGGAGAAGTGAAATGGGGAGATCTCAGGCTAGAAAGGACAAAAGTTTTTTGAAGATTAATGGGGTCCTATTAAAAAGACCAAGAGCCAAAAAAAAAAAAAAAAAAAAGACCGAGAGCCATCTTGAAGGGGCTTCCACTGGCCTCCAATGTGGTGATTTGGGCTTTACAATGGAAGGATCAGGTCATCACCATGCTAATCCCCTAGTAAATACAGCATCACTAATAATGGGACAAACAAATATTATGTGTCTCCTAATATAATGCAATACAAACATATCACCTATGATATATCCTAGCCAAAAATGTTTCAACTTGATCTTAACTTTTAGATTTACCTTTCAGTTTCCCAGAAATACAGGAGACAAACAATTCAGTGTTTCTCAAGCTGTAGTAAAGAACCAATACTTGTGTGAATTATCTAGAAAAAAATTGTATATAAAAACATAAAGGCAATTTTTTGTTTATTTTAAAATATTTATATAGTCAAATAAAACTATCTTCTCTTTTTAAAGCTTCTGGTTTTTCTGTTAAAAAAGTTTTCCCAGGCCCTAAATTATATATGTAATCTCCTTAATATTCTTCTGTTTTCTTTCTTTAAAAATTAATTGGGGGAAGATGATTTGACTTAAGGTAGTAAGCACACAAAGCAATATACAGATCCTGTATCACAGACATGTATGCTTGAAACCCATATGATCTTACTAACAATGTCATCCCAATAAATTTGATAAGAAAGAAAAATTTTAGTTTATTATTTAAAATTTTTCAATTTACCTTTTCATTTTTAATAGGCTATTATTTTCTTCCATCTGAATATCCAAGTGTTTTAGTACCACTAATTAAATAAGCTATTGTTTTCTCATTGATATGAAGTGCCACTTTTATTACATCCACCCACAGAGAAAGATATTGAGAACTATTTCTGAACTTTCTATTCTGCCCCCTGATCTATTTGTCTATTTCTGTGTCCTTACAATACTAACTTGAGTACAGTGGCTTTATAGTATGCTTTATTTTCTGTTCAGGAAAGTCTCCGCCACTCTTCTTTTTCATCGTATTATGTCCAGTAGTGTGCCCTCCCCCCGAAACCCATCTAACTAATCTTAGTTTTTTCAACTAATCTCTTGGATTTCAGCATCATTGGGGTGGAAATAATCATTTTATTGCTTCTTTTTCTATTTCCATACCAATTATTTTATTATTTTATTTAGCCACATTCACCAGGACTTCCAAATCAGAGCTGAATAATAATGATCACAACAGGAACGCCTATGTTGTTCCTGTTTTCAATTAAAATGGTTTCAATATCTTACTGCTTACCAAAAAATGACAGCAAGTATTATTCTAAACAACCCTTAACATATTTAGTTTCCTTCTATTACTATTCTGATTTTGTTTGCTTTTATTGGAAGTGGTTGTTGACTTTTATCAAGTTCCAATTCATAGTCTATGGATAGAATTGCTTTTCCCCCTCAATTTGTTGGTATAATAAATCATGCATTAGCTTTCCTGATACTGGAAACATCTTATCATTCCTGCAAGAGGAATTTATATTTGGCTATAGTGTATTATTCCTTTGATATTTAGCTAGACTTTATTTGTTAAGATTTCATTTACACTTTTTCCAACTACATTCATAAAGATTGGTTCATGGCTTTCTTTTTTGTACTTAACAGGTTAGTATTACATTTGTATGCATATGAATTGAGAAGGCTTCCACTTTTCAGAAGCATCTGAAACAATATCAGAATTATTTGGGGTTCCTTTTTCTTTCTTTTCTTTTCTTTTTTTTATAATAGAGTTATAACTTACATACAGCAAAATTCCTTGTGTTTTTTAATGTAGCAAGAACTTAGTTGTGGAACTATTTGATACTGATATATATATTTTTGAAGATTTTCTTTATTTATTTTTAGAGAGAGGGGAAGGTAGGGTGAAAGAGAAGGAGAAAAACATCCACGCGTGAGAGAGAAACATCCGTTGGCCATCTCTCACACGCCCCAAACCAGGGACCAGGCCTGCAACCCAAGCATGTGCCTTGACTGGGAATCCAACCAGTGGACCATTTGCTTTGCAGGATGACACCCAACCCACTGAACCACGCCAGTCAGGGCATGATCCTAGTATTTTTTAAAAGCTGTGTTTACCAACTTTTAAATGCCATATATGTCCATTTGTACATTAAAATTTTATTATTGGGCCATTTTGATAACATGTTTTATTAGGAAATCCTCATGTAAGAGTTTCAATTATATTGTCACAGTTGCATATAATTATTTTAATCTTCTGGATGTATATTATTTCTAATCTTACACAATTTTCTTTCTCTCTTTTTTTTAAAGATTTTATTTATTTATTTTTAGAGAGGGAAGGGCGGGGGAGAGAGAGAGAGAAACATCAATGTGCGGTTGCTGGGGGCCATGGCCTGCAACCCAGGCATGTGCCCTGACTGGGAATCGAACTTGCGATGCTTTGGTTCGCAGCCCGCGCTCAATCCACTGAGCTACGCCAGCCAGGGTAATTTTCTTTCTCTTTTTTCTTTAATTCATACTCAGGACAAATTTAAAATAACTATAAAATTACCCTATTTTTGTCTTATTTCTTTAATAATGAATGTATTCTAAATATATCTTTCACTTTATCCCATATATTTTTAAGAGAAGAGTTTTCTTCCAATACTTTCTTTGATCCAAGAGCTATCTTACTTATATTTTATAATTTTCAAGTAATTGAGATTTGATACTCTTGTTACTTATTTCTATTTGATTGGCTTTTAAGTCAGAGAATATGACCTATTAAAATCTCTACTTTTCCAATTTTAAGGTTTCCTTTGTGTTCACCTACATGACAAAATTTTCATAAATGTCATAAGTCATACAAAGGAAACATGTTTTGACAAAGAATATAAAAATACAGTAAACTGAGCTTATTGATTATATTATTTGATTATTTCATAGCCCACCAATATTTGCCTATTAGCTCTATACTGAAAAAGAAATATTAAAATCTCTCATAAATTGTATTTTCACCGTTTTCCTTGCCTTTCTCATTGTTTTCATATTGCATCAAGTATTGAACACTACCAAAGATGTGCAACTCAGAAATTCTCATACACTAGTAGGAAGAATGTAAGTTGGCATACCTGCTTTGAGAAGTAATTACTATCAATATTATCAAGTACAATTAAAGGCATGCTTAGCTATGACTTCCAATTTCCATCTTACAAATATCCTCACTTATACCAGGAGACATGTAGTAGAATGTCCTCTGCTGTCCTAACTGTAATATCAAGAAATTGTAAGCAACCCAAACATCCATCAACTATAGAATAAATAAATAAATAAATAAATAAAGATAATGTATTCTTAATGGTTACCTTAGAGCAGTAAAAAGGAATTATTGCTACATGCAACATCATGAAAAAATCTCAGGGATGTGATCATCTTGAATGGGAAAAAGCAAGATACAGAAAAATAAAGCACAGGTTCAATTTATATAAAGTTCAAAAACATTCAGAATTAAGCAATCTGTTAGGAGTAAACATATATATGGTAAAACTATAGAGAAAAAAGCAAGGGAATGATGGATATAAAATTCAGGATGGTGGTCGCTGCCCCTGTGGGAGGAGCGGGGAGACGTGCTTGGACAAGGGCCCAGGGGGGTTTCAGAGGTAATGCCAGCACACTTTCTCCAAACTTTCTCTAATCATGTGGACTGAGTCAAGGTACTGCAATTCTTTACATTCTACAACAATTTATAAATATATTCATCTTCTCAATATTAATAAAATTAAATGAAATAACTTGATGAACAAATTGCTATAACAACTTCAGTGAACAATTATCATTAAAGGCTATTCCAGTAATAATGATAACTTTTTTCATGTGTTCAATATTTATTGAGCACCTACTATGTGTCATCACTGTTCATGGGGGATGAAGTAATGAACAAAACAGACGTAAACACTTGCTCTACTGGAGCATACATACAATGGCACACACTCAAACTACAGGGTCTGGCTGAAGGAAGGTCTACTTGAATGTGGTAGGTAGGGTAATAATATTGGGTGGAATCATTTATAGTTCTAATTTGAACATTTCACCTAAAATGTTATTTGGTATGCTTGAGTGTGATATTGTTATATTACAGAATTATATGCTTATGATTTTGTAATACAAGATTTTGTCATAAAAAAAGGAGTGTTATTTGTGCCAGATCCTGTATTTGCTACTTTCTATGAACCTACACAAGCCATTTCTTTCATTAATAACTTGCTCAGATTTTGAGGTGAATATTTCACCACTGCATTCTGTATGACACTCACAACTGCATTCTGTATGACACTTGAAAAATTAGCTATATATGATATAAATATAAAATTTTATATGAATAAAAATATTCTGATTGAAAAGTAGATCTTATTTTAGCCATAAAATTTTTGTAATAAATCTGTTTTAAATTAAAATCTTTCTCTTCTTATGTCTCACCAAATTTGCATTCATCACTGTCCAAAAGAAAAGGTTTTTGAGTGGCTGTGTATCTTCTGATGGACTCCTCCACCCTGGAAACAGGCAATCTATAATGGAAGCATTTCAAGGAAAGCAATATTAAATACATTTAAATATGTATTAAATACATTTGAGTATCCATAATTCATATTTTTTATAGGCCTTGGTTAAAAACCTTAGATTTACCTACTTAGGCTGTAACCTCTTTCAAAGCATGCCTAAAAATACAGGTTTTGTATTTTGGTCCCTTCACTTATTGTCATTGAATGGGTAAGTTAATTGCCTAGATACTTAGGCAGGTCTTCCTGGTCAAACCAATAAAGTTCAAACATAATGAAAAAAAAAAAACCCTAGTTATTCTGTGTAATTCTACACAATTATAAAAAAGATATGTTCACTCAACAGTGCTAAAAATGAAAACACAAAAGGACACATTCCACTCTTTCTCTTGATCCAACACTTTGACGGCAAGTCGCAACACGTCTTCACAGCTGGGCCCCGACCAGACGTGATTCGCCAGGTGTGAACGGATCTAAACACGCCGTGAGGCTGCATTTATCTTCAGCCAGTACCAATCAGCGCTCTTAGGAGATGCTCTTAGGACTATCTGTACAAAAACAGTTGTGAAGGCTACATGTAAAATTTACATTAATAACTAGGCCTGATTTGTGTTTTTTTCTTTAATTTTTACATGAAAAAGCCAGTAAAACTCAAAACTGATTATGTCTAATACATCTTATCTCAGTAGTTAAGAGGATTGAAAAGCAAAGAACTCCTTTTTTTTCAGACCATAAGACCCACCTAGGTTTTAGAGGAGACAAATAGGAAAAAAAATTTGAAGCAAAAAAATGTGATAAAAAAGTGCGTTTTATAGTCTGAAAAACATGGTATTTGACTTTTAAAGGGTAGGAAAGGCAGTTTTTTTTTTTCAGATTCTATTTAAAGACAGGAAACTGAATCATTCTGTGGATCATACCTAAGTATTGCTGTATCTTTATACAAATGACAAACGAAGCTCTGAGCAATTCAGAAAGATTCAGTTTTCAAAATTTTGAATTCTTTTCACCACACATACTGCCTCTCTTAGTTGAAGTGAGAGGCTTTCAAGATCAGCAAGAAAAATGAGAAAGCAACACCACTAGGAAAAATCTCTACTTAAGATGGTCTAAGAAGTTTAGAAAGAGATATAGACTATCAGAAAGTCTGTTATGGATCATTTTCATCTTTTAAATAAAAATCTGAGTATTTGCTGTATGCCAGGCTCTTGGGATACAAAAATGAACAAAAAGGTCCTGATTTAAATAAAGGGGCACACAATATAAAACAGACACGTCCAGAGACAATCACAATAAAATATAAGAGTAATAAGCCAGACATGTAGAGGATGTTAACTATGCAAGCAAGAGAAAGGGTGTCCACTTGGGTGACCTACATTAGAAAAGACTTTATTTGCTAAACAGACACGCCAGACACTGTGGAGGAGGAAACTGGGGACAATGGCGAATAAAATGTGGGACCCCCACCTCTCTCGTGAAGCTTGCGTTATAGTAGGAGAAGAAACAGCAAATATACAAGGTCATTCCAACGTGGTAATGGAGGCTATAATGGAAATGAACCAGAGCGATGTATAGTCAAGACTAGGCCACTGCTGCAAATGGTCATGTCAAGGAGGAACGCCTCTGAGACGATGAGAAACACCTGAGAAGTCACGCGCGCATGCAGCTTCAAATTGTTATTGCTTAACTTTTGCAGCAAAATCATTACGTTTTTTGAAAACTAAGTACCTTTATTCTACAATAGAGCTTACCTTCAAGTTAATAGTGTAACTTTGCCACAGCTCAAAATCTATTGATTTCATTTTCATGTTTTTTAACTTAAAAAAAAAATGAAAGATCTCTCCCTGCCTTTATTTTTTCAGTAAACAGGAGGCTGGCCCACAGGCGGTGACAATGTGCTGCCTACTGTGAGCGCTGTCCTCGCCTTGACCGACTGGAAGGGCAGAGTCTGGATGAGGCTGTGGTGTACCTGAGCAGGTGCTTGTCCAGGTGACAGGTGGAGGCCGCCAACTCACACAGGCCCTAGGCCACTGCCTGCGCATTCCCCGAGGGCCCGCGCAGGCCTTCTTAGCTGCAGCCTTCACCTCCAGTTGCACCTCCCACCCAGACCTGCCCACACAGCATTCCAAGACCCAGCTACTCCCTTGTCCACTGCCTGGGACCAGGGGCCTTCTGGCCAGTCCTCACAGGCCCCACTGCACGTGCTTTCGTGTGTGACTTTGACAGGTCACCCACCGGCAGGAGCGACCTGGGGGCAGGGAGTCTGAGATAGCAGGGAGTGGACATTAACTGGACACAGGGAGGCTCCTGAACTGCTTGAGTGGGTGTTCCGGAATCAACCTCTTCAAGTGCCAAGTGCCCCTCTGCTGGCTATGGCACAGGTACCCATGGGTTGCCTTACTTTCTCCTCCAGCTCACTACTCATCCCTGACTTTGGACACCCTTACAGCCCTCACACCTGACACCTAAATGCCATCCCGAGACCTTCACTCCTTAAAATCAGAGACCTTCAGGCCAAAGGGCTCTGGCCTGTGGAGAAGCGCAAAAGGTCCAGAATGTAGCTGATTTCTTTGTGAAGACAATGAAGGCTCCGGGGACAGGATTCTGCAGTGTATCATTTTGAAGGAAATGGATGATGATTTTAGGAATAAAGTTCAAGAATGGGATCAGCAGAAAGATTTAATTGTAAATGATAACCCCTTTTAGTTTTTGTCAACACAGTATCCCTTATTTTTCAGAGGTTTCTTCACCCTCAGTACTGACCCTCCACCCCCAAGTTTAAAGTTTCAGTCAACTCACACCAGTAATAATTTTGGGAAATATCATAAAAAATAATGTGATATGAGTAAGGGACCCAGGATTAGAAGTCAAGAGACCTGGGGATATTGGTCTGTCTTGCACTTTGAATGTATGTTTTACCGATGCACGATTTTATAACATTATGCATTTATCATGTGGATAATATTAGTTGTCTAAGTTATACAGACTTTCCATTGACACATTTCATTATATAACAAATGCCTTGCACCCCTAGTCCCCCCTAAAGTAAAACCTTTTGTTAATATCACCACCACTGTTATCAGAAAAGTCTTTGAGTTTTGGGAAGCTGGTGTGTTAGTTATCTATTATTGCATAGCAAATTACTCCAAATCTAACAATATAGAACAACAAACATTGATCTCACAATTCCTGTGAGACAGGAATCCAGGAGTGGATTCGCTGGGCATTTCTGGCTCAGTGTCTTTTAAGAGATTTCAGGCAAGGTGTTGGCTGAGCTGCAGTCATTTTAAGGCTCAGAGACAATTTACTTTCACACTCACTCCCATGCCACCTCACAGGCTTCAGAAGATCCACTTCAAGATTCACTTGCATGGTTGCTTGCATGCCTCAGTTCCTTACCTTGTGGGCCTCTCCATTGGCTGCTTGAGTCTCCCAATGATGTAGCAGCTGGTTTACCTCTCCTAGAGCTCCCTCAGAATGTGGTAGCTTGTCCCAATGAAAACAATGTGAGCTCAGATTGGTAGGTAGGTGGATAAAGAGAATCCACCTGAGACAGAAGCCACAGCCATTTCATAACCTAATCTCAATATGACAGCTCATCAGTTCAGCCCTGTCCTGTTTACTTGAAACAGTCCAGCTGACACTCAAAGGGAAGGCAACGAAGCTCCACCTCTTGAGGGGCTGTATCAAAGAATGGGGAGACATATCTTTAAAACCACCACAAGTTGTCAAGCCCATGGGGCCAGATTTAAGTTTTCCTAGATTCTAGTTTTTGCTGTAAAGCTCAAATTTACCAAGGGCAATAAATACTGTCATTCTTCCCCCTTGAAATGACAGACTTACTTCTTTCATTTTTGAGAAAATATCTTACCAAACATTCAACTCTATATAACCATAGTTTCTCTGGCAATCAATTTTCAAGTGAAAATGATGTTCTATGAAAAAAGCAGTTAGTTCCACTCACTGCTCAAATAAGTATACGACTGCTTTTCCTTGGAGCAATCATGTATTTCTGTATGCAGAAGGGCTTTATGCATAATTCCTATTAAATCACATAGAAAATTAAAATCATATATATGCAGGGGTCAATATTTTTTAAAAATTAATAATTTTTACCTCTTCTCTAGGATATTCTTTGGTAAAACTGACTTTTTGTTTTTGTTTTGTTTCTGGTAGACAGACTAGACTGCTCAGGACTTCAAACTGGAAAAACCATTTTAGAAGGGGTAAATCAGGAAGAGCTTCAAGGAAAAAGGTTTGTATTGAGATTGGCTAGGAATTACATTCAGACTGGCAGAGAAGGAAAGGTGGGAAAGGAAAATAAGCAAAACAGTGGGGCTAGACTGAAGTGAGCACGTTATGTGCAAGAACAGAGAGAGGAAAAGGAAAGTTGGGAGCAAGGTGTGTAGAATGGATATGGGCATCTGTGAAGGCAACCAGCCTGATGCCTCACAACATAGACCCTGTCTGAAGGAGCAGTGTGAGAGAGGAGGCCTGCTACAAGTCCAAGGGCTTCTCAGGATGGCTCTGGAGCCAGAAATGCAGTGGGAGATTCCCTGTAGGGTTCCATGAGGCATAGGGGCCATGTTTGACTCTTCGCCACTCCTGAGGTCACCAATGCTAGTCACAGCCACAGAGTCAGATAAGAGTTTCCCCCCATCTTACTTTTTCTCCTTCCCTCTTGCAGGTCTGACAAGGCCTACTGCTGCACCATTGAGGGAAAAGGGGCACTGGGAAGAGGGAAAGCGGCTGACTCTTCCTGCCTCCTCCACTATAGACTTCTGGGCCTGGTACAAAACTCAAGTGGGAAAGAAAAGAAGTTTTAAATGAAATGAGATCAGAGTTTGGATATTACACTGGACTGGACTCTAATGACTAAAAAGATACTATTCATTTTTCACCTGGGAGCAAGCACAAAACTATAAAATCTCCCTGAGATTTCAAGGAAGTAGAGATAGAGCACAGTGAGCCTGAAGAAACAGGTAGTGCAAGTTCGAAGGACAGTGGGAGAGAAGAGATAGCTGCTTGCAGCTAGTAAACTACTGAATTCAACTCTTTTAATAGAGTGCTTACAAGAACTATGTATTGAACACTTATTTTTGCAAGGCTGGGGTCCCGCTGAGCAGGTTTCGATGATTGGAGAAGATGTATTTATATTTAGGCAAATGGTGTTTTCAGAGTGATTGGAGCCAGGCTAATCTGAGTTCATGTCCTTGCTCTGCTACCTTAAAAATGTGACACATTTTAATCTCTTGGACTCTCATTTCCCTTATCTATAAAATGAAGATAAACAATGCCTACTTCCTAGAGTGGCTGTAAAGAGGAAATGAGATAACACATGCTCACTCGGTAACACCAAGCCTGGGACACTCAGCCAGTGGGAGCATCAGTTCTGGTCACCATGGTCTTAGTCTGTGTAGTGACCTGACAGCAGTAGCAGTTTAGGAAGCACTTACCAGACATGAGCATGCGAGACAGGCTGACGGTGAATCAGGGCTAGAATGGAATCAGGGCTATCAGAAACACTGAGTAATAAAATAAGGCAAAAGTGGTAGCCATACAGACAAGATGGAGGTGAAGGGCCAAATATAAGGAATATTTGAGAGCACAATTAACAGAAGAGGTAACTACTTAGCTATAATATGGTAAATAAAGAGAGTCAAAGGTAGCTTAAAATTTTAAAGCTTGGTTGGATGAGAGGAAAGTAGAAATGGGAAAAATACAGACACTGGCAGAAGAAGCAGGTTGGGTGTACAAGAGCGGTGGGAAGAAAATATTAGTTTTATTTTGCTACATGTCAAATTTAGGTGATGCACAGCTTGCCGGTGCAAATATCCTATGTTTGAAAAGTCATTATTTATGCATTTATGTAGTATTTCTTGAGACCCTACTTGGTGTCAGAAACCATGTTAAGCTCTAGCAAGAACAATATAAAGACTTAGAGTTTCAATGAGACATCTAGGCCAGACAGGATGATCTGGGGGCTTTCAACATAGAGCTGGTCCCTGAAATCATGAATATTAATCAGTTTACTCATGGGCAGTGTCAATAAGAGACAATTTCTGGGAATAGTCCCAGGTAAGGAGGCACAAGATATGGGCAAATGAGTGAGCACTAAATGAGGATCACATATTGTAATTATTTTTATATTAAATTCTAACCATCTATAGCTTATACATATTTAACTATGGCAAAAAAAAGTGGTTTCATAGCAGCTGTTCATAACTTTTAAACTTTTTATTTTGAAATAATAACAGATTCACAGAAAGTTACAAAAATAGTAGAGAAGTCCCATTTATCCTTCACGCAGTTCCCCCTAATGACCACATTTTATGTAGCTATGGTACGAAATGAAAATCAGGAAATTGACCTTAGTATAACCCATTGACTTTATTTAGATTTTACTAGCTTTACATGTGTATACTTACATGCCATGCTATCACATGTATGGATTCATATAATCTTTCATCGTTAATTGTTAAATATTTTTCTTTTTGCTCACTCGTTGCTAGGGTTATGTGAACAATCCACACCACAGCAATTTTTAAAAGTACGTTTCGTAGTTTACAGATACTTGCTAATGTTCAAACAGCTCATATAGCAAAGGTCATAACAGACTTTTAAAATATTTAATTAGCAAGGAACTTGTGTATGTTTTACTCTATTGAGTACATTGAGCCAAATTCTTCTGAGACCTTTAGCCACTCACTCACTGTTTTCCAAGTTCTTTATCAGTGAAGCGTGAGTTATGATTTCCAAAGTCCTTTATAACCCTGCATTTCTACAGTTTTGGAATTCTAATTCCTAGTCACTTGGTCTCTTGATATAACGCAGAAACTTGCAGTTACTGCAACAATTCTTTTGGGTCAGGTCAGTTTCTTACCCAGTGGCCAGAGGCCAGTGGGGCACAGTTAGTCACTGTCTGACTGTAGAAAAGCTGGGAAGATTTTAACATAGTTTCCACAGGTTTCTTCCTGTGGCTTCTTCCTCAGAATGGCTTGTAATACCTTAGGTAATGGCAGAATAAACTAATAGTCATTCTAACAAAAATAACTTGTATTTTTCAAATGAAAATATATTTACTCCATAATTTTTAATAACAATTTAACTAAATCATCATGAACCATTTCTATTCTGGCAACATGCAACATATTAGCAGTGAACGTCATTCCTACTTAATTAAATCAAAATTTGTGATACTCTGATCTGGGCTAGACAAGGAGGAAGTTTTATGTAGGAAGTAAATAGTATTAGGTCAATTGCCAGGAAAAGTAATATTTATAAAACTAGATTTCCCCTTCCTCCAAACATCTGCAATTAATGTCATGAAAATAATAAAATCTTTTGTGCTTGGGTAAAACTGGTAGTAGAAGGTCCATGTAAGTAAGATCAGTGTTAAAGTAAATATTAGTAGGCTGAGTAAACACCACTTTGTAAAAGTGGCCATGAGATGTAGACTTTGCACGACAGTCACATGAGAAAGCTTAAGACTATGTTTTACATATTGATGGCAGCGCACTGCAGTAGCAGAGTCAGATTTCTACTTCAGTAATGTTCTAGAAAATAACGTGCACTAAAAGGAACACCATGAAGTGCTTTAGTACACTTAGTGGTGTTCCTTTTCCTGAACTAAAGTTAATGGAGTATATCATTTCATTATACCAAAATTCTTTCAAGGGAAAACTTAAGAACACAAAGTACTTGGCTTTTAGTCAACAAGTTTGGTAGAGAGAGAGGGAAAAAAAAAAACTTCTCTCTAAGAAGCACAAAACATGACAAAGCAAAACCAGGGCACTTAAAAATAATAATGGCAAAAAATAGAAAAAAATTATGTTATCATCAGATTTTGGGCAGAGAAACTTAGCCAGATCTGGAGACCTACATCTAGTTTTTTTCTCATACTTAAGAATAAATATCCACTTCAGAAATACCTATGAAGGAATGTAATGCCACAGACAGACTATTTGTTGGGCATGAACTCAGCGAGGTAGGATGGAATACCCCCAATTTACAGGTGCTCAGAGGCATGAAGTAATTCTCCATTATCACACAGCGGCTGAGGGGCAGAAATGAGATAAAACCCAAATCTGTCTGACTCAAAAATGTACTGCCATTAGGCACAGTCCATACTACTGATAGCTACACGTCATCCCTATATATTTAAATAGAGCAGCACCTCTACTGAGATGCATTCAGCACTTTGCTCCTATATATTGCATTTGTTTTTTAAAAATCACAATAAAACAACATTTCTATTAAATCAAACTATATGTTCAAATATTTTCTATTTGTTTGGAAAAGGAAAATTTAAATTAAATATAAATAGGGAAAATGACATTTGTAACATATATAACAAAGAGCCAAAAATCTTCACTTCCCATGAAATTCATAAGTAGATATATAATCATGCCGAAGGGAAAAGACAGACAAAACAAAGGATTCCTCCATTTATTTAATGGATATTTTCTGAATGCCTTCCACATACCCTGCACTGTGCTATATATATATTAGGGATAGAATGAACAAGAGTTTATTGATTTTATTCCTTATTTCTAAAAAGTTATTTATTTAGGATAATTCTATTTTGCAAAAATATTCATGTTCATATACATAAAAATGTCTGGCAGTGCATGTGTCAGGTGGTTATCAATGGATGGTCAGACTTATTTGAAGCACAAAATAATGAACATGCATTTCACTTGAAATAAAGTTTTATTTAAAAATTTTTAAACTTACAGACATAATATTATTCAATAATTTCACCTATTGTTTGGGGAGGGGTTGTAATAAAAATACACTTCTCTTTTCTTATCCAGTGAAAGGTGGACTCTAGCAGAAATGGATTCAGTCCTTTCTTTTATACCACTATCTGCCCACTTCCTGGATCCTGCCCCCGAGACACAGCAGATTCACAGACACCGACAGACATGCACACAGAGACACAGAGACACAGATACAAGACAGCCTCCCACACAGTAGACTCGCACACACACACAGAAACCCACACAGAGATACACTCATTAGACTTATGTTGGTGTAACTGAAAGTTTGGCAGATATATGATGGTTTTAATCATGGAAATAGCTTGTATTATTCTCTAGATTTTCTTTTCATTTTTTTTTGCATGCAACCCTTAAATGCAATATTTTTTCGCTTGCATATTATAATATGTATAACTTCCTTTAGTGGAAAGATAGATCTCTGATGGACCCCTTTTTGGGTTTTTGTTTTTATCTATTTGTTCTATCTATTTGTCCTGGGAACTAAACTGCTTGGGAACATGTGACAGATGCATGGCTGCAGCAGCTGCTAGTCTAATGAGATGACAAATAGCCCTGGGGAATCAAAATGGACTAATATGGAACAGTTGACAGGAGAGAGTAATTTTTTTCACTTAATTAAAAAAATTAATTTGTTTAGACTCATGTATAGAATTATGTTACTAATCATAAATAGTTTTAAATAAATATGGGTACCCATTCATTAATTAAAGAATGCAATAGTGAGATAAAACCAGCTCTACAATATATTTTATATAAATATGTTATTAAATATTTCATTCATGAAATTCAATAATTCCATGTTAGTAGCATGTCAATGACTATTTCTTTAAAATATATTAATGGTTTATTCACAGAAAAAAGTTTTCTGATTCTCAACTTTTTCAGCTTTACAATTATGTACAGAGCTAATGGTTAACATTTTCCTTAAAAACCAAAAAAAGGTCAGCAGGTAGCCTTGACTGGTGTGGTTCAGTGGGTTGGGCATCACCTGCAACAAACTAAAAGTTCACTGGTTTGATTCCCAGACAGAGCACACATCTGCATTGTGGGCCTGGTCCCTGGTTGGGGACATGTGAGAGGCAACCAACTGATGTTTTTCTCCTCTCTCTCCTTTCCCTCCCCCTCTCTAAAAATAAATAAACAAAATCTTCATTTAAAAGGTCAGCAGGTAGTACTGTTTATGAAGTATGTTTCCCTACTACAATTTTGTAAAAAGAAAATTGAGTATTTATGGAGAGCCTGCTTTAAACCCAACACCATACATTTATTTGAATGACAATAGATTAGATTGAATTTCACTGTAATCTAATATTTATCCAATTTTTAGTACAGTATAAGAAGCCTTTTCATTTTAAATATTTTTAGAGCTAATAACTGTCAAGAAACACACAAACATTAACTGAAATCTAAAACAACACGCAAGTAAGTCAAAACCTATCTCAAGAGTGCTATACACCCAATATTTGTCCAGTTTCTATTCAAACCTAAATAGTCCAAGGTTTCTATTACTCAGAAACCTCCCTATAGTTTTTTAATATTCCAGAAAGATTCATCTATCTCTTCACTTTTCTATTTCTGTAAGGAAAATAAGGGAGGCATAGAGGGGGAAAAGGAGGAAAGGCAAAATGTTTCCTGTAATTGTTAGGGGCCACCGGTTCCTGAAGCACCTCCATTTGACCTCCTCCTACCCTAAAATATCAATCAATTCTCCAGACTCTCTTTTAGCTTCATTAGTAACAAATCTCTTGATGGCCCATCTGATTCCTTTGGAATACAAAGTCTTCCAGAATCAAGAGAGGATTTGATTTTTTCCCACAGGAACTGCTTCACTGGCCAGCCTCAGCTAGGCTCAGGCAGACCCTCTACTTTACAACAGAAAGGTAAATTAAGTTCTTCCCTCCCTGCTCATTCCTTTAGTTGTTTGAATGCGTTTTAAAATTCTAATATTTCTTTCAATAAATACAAAAGAGGATAATTTTTCCCTTTTTCAATCTTACCTAAGCAGAAACTCTGAGTACATCAACAAAACTTTCAACAATTCTTATTTTGTTTGATATATGAGGTCTGTTCAGAAGAAGTCCAACCATTGGTTGTTAATATAACAAGAACAGTTTGCATAGCATCGACATAAACTGGCAGTCAAGGAGAGTGGACTGGAATGCACCTGTGTGAAGTGATGGCGTCATTGTACCAGTCAGTGGGGGCAGTAGGCACTGTTGAGCGAGCACGTGTACTGCATGGCCCTCACTTTCAAAATGACTGAGAAGTAGAGCAACAAATCTGCACCAAATTTTGCGTTAAGCTTGAATGTTCCTCCACAGAAACTATTCCAGCGATTCAGAAGGCCACAGCTACGGGCAACTGGTGATTGGCAGCTTCATTGAGACAATGCGCCTGCTCATGCATCATGTATCATGTATCAGGTCTCATGCAGAGTTTTCTGGCAAAACATCAGATCACCCAGGTGAGTAAGCCCCCCTACAGCCCAGATTTGGCACCCTGTGACTTCCGGCTTTTCCCAAAACTAAAATCACCTTTGAAAGGGAAGAGATTTCAGACCATTGATGAGATTCAGGAAAATATGATGGGACAGCTGATGGTGATTGGGAGAACTGTGTGAGGTCCCAAGGTGTCTATTTTGAAGGGGACAGAGGCTTCACTGTCCTGTGTACAATGTTTCTTGTATCTTCTTCAGTAAACATCTCTATTTTTCATAGTGTCTGGCTGGATACTTTCTGGACAGACCTCATGTATCATATAAATACATAATTTAATAACTTGTATATAAGGTATATACTTTATACTCAATAATAATAAAGTATATTATTCATTTTGTCTACTATTTCTGCTTCACAGTTAAAGAGACAACAGCTCCTCACCAGCAGGAACATGTCTTATCAAGCTGCTGACGCAGTATCCTGGGGCAATGGGGTGGGGGTTGGTCTCACCATTTGACTCCACTGTTTTTGGACCTGAGGGTGTTTTGACACAAAAGCGTTTTCAGCAAAAATATTTCACATCAAAAACAAGCATTAACTAATCTTAGAATTCTATAGTCAGTTAAATTATAATTCAAGAATAAAAGTAAAATAAAGGGCATTTTTTTAGACAAAAATCAGAAGAATTTACCACAGGTACAGCCTATTCACTTTGATCCTTGAGTGACAATTTAGCTGAAGGACAGATGAGTGCATGATAAGTAAATTTAATAAAAGAGATTTTTTTAATGCATGCACAAATTTAACCAATCACCTTTAAAATAATTATAAGGGCTAAGTTTAACAGCATAAACAGGAAACTAAAATGCCGGGCAACAATGACATGTAAGGTGGGGGTGGAGACATTCTATACATTAAATTCACACATAAACTGATAAAAGAATTGACATTCACATGATAGTAAGCTGTTCTAAGAACACGTGTGCCAGATTTCATTCTCCAAAGACGCCACAACAGTGTCTTCCATCCCACATGCTCTTCTGCAGTGTGGCCTTGGTGCTCCTCCCGTCAGGAAACAAGTTCTATGTCCTCTTCCCTTTAACCGAGGCAGCCTCGAGGCTGCTTAGAGGAGCACTGTGGTTCCAGTTTTCTGGCTAACCCTGATAAACATTGTTGGTGACAAAACCAGCCCAGCTAGCCCTTGGAGAGATTCAGTAGGGGAGACACCAGGAGAGGGAAATACGCTGTCTCATTTTGTTCCTACTCTCCCCATCGACTAAATGCAACTAGAAGCTGGAAAGGAGAAAGAGCCTACTGATATAGTTCCTACTGCCTAGCTCCCCAGTATACACAGCGGGGCGGAGAAAAGAGTGGGCCTGGATTGGCGAAGGAAGAGTTAAACTCATATAAAAAAGCTGGGAAATTATTACCATAAAATTGAGAATGGTGTTCACCTCTGGAAGAAGAGGTGGAGAAGGTAATGATCCCAAAGGGACACATGGGTAGAGGGGCATTTTCTTAACAGAATGGTGGTTTGTCTCAAATGGGTGTTTGTCATAATTACTCATTAAACTATACACTGATGATTTATACTTTTTGTGTATTTCATAAAAGTTTAAAGAAAACAATGCTAACCAATAATAACTTGTGTATTTGAATTCTAAAAGTCACAATAAATTTTCAGATGAGCACATGTGTACCCCTTGAAACAAGTATGTTTAAAACACAAGAAAATTTTATAGACAAGCAAACAAGTTCTGACAAGTGAAAGAATTAAATAACTCATAACTAAAAGATCTTTTCTTTTTCTTTTTTTTAAAGGTGTTTTGAGCCGGATGGGGAAGAAAGAGTAGTAGATAGAGTCCTGGACATGTTTAAATGCTGACCACAGAGAACAATAGAGAGGTCAGTGCTGAAGAGGTTGATGGGAAAGAAAGGGAAATAGGTAGAACGCAGTCCCTCCAAGTCAACAGGGAGGCACACCGCCAGGGGGGCACGATGAGGAGTATTTATTGTACTGTGGCTGCATATAAATTTGTTGGCTAAGTAGTGGGAAACTGAGGGAATTTCCCTATTTGATGCTTCTGCTTTCTCTGTGACAGAAAACATGGGGAGGAGATGTCAAAGTCAGAGATGGAGGACAGTGAGAAGGCTGGAAGCACTCTCACATCGTGGAGGACCAAGGACTTACAGGAGCAGAGAGAAAAACAGTGAACAGGGTAAGTGAGGGGATGGGTGGGGGTAGACTGGGAGGTTGCTAAATGACAGCAGCAAGAGAGGGGCAGGGCTGTGTAGTCTCTCTTAGATCTCAGAAGTTCTTCAGGAGGATGGAAGAGTAATGGTCTGGCTCTCACCTGCCACTCCAATTAAACTGCAGAAAGTAAAGTAGAAAGGTTTGGCAGGAAGCCAAGCATGGGCAAACCTAGATGACTAGGGTTAAGTTATAGTTGGGTCTGTGGTAAGATTATCAAGAAATGGGACATGCTATGTTAAACTGGCTGTAAGGTTTCAAAGGAGAATTTGCCCTAGAAATGTTCTGATATTGATTAGTGGATGGTATTGTGGCCTAGATGCTCAGCCTGGCTCTGGAAGATTCTGAGTATTTAGGTCACTTTCTGACATGAGAATCTCATGGTAACAAGAACATGTTCACTATACATAATTATTTCCCTACATGTTCAGCGGGTTATCATATTCCTTTGAAGTTTTGGGTAAAGAACCATATTTAGAAGGTGGCTTTGTATTGGATGTGGTTATGGGGTGATCCTCAGGGCTAATTCCATTACATAGATAGATATTATTCTCTCCTAAAAGGCTGAATCTGCCAATCAGAAGAGAATACCTTCAAAAATTGATCAAAACAGCCCTGGCTGGTGTAGCTCAGTGGATTGAGCGTGGGCTGTGAACCAGGCATCGCAGGTTCAATTCCCAGTCAGGGCACATGCCTAGGTTGCAGGCCATGTCCCCCAGCAACCGCACATTGCTGTTTCTCTCTCTCTCTCTTTCTCCCTCCCTTCCATCTCTAAAAAATAAATAAATAAAATCTTTTAAAAAAAAAGAAAATTGATCAAAACATAAATTGGCTTAATGTAGTTTGCTTTGGAAAGTAATGTTTCTATGACAATTTGGTGTTCCCATAACTCTAATTAAAGTGTTTATATATGCAAAACATCCTTGGGATCAAAATAACCTGAACCTGCCCTGGTCGCTGTGGCTCCGTTGTCTGGACCTCGTCCCGCAAAGTAACAGGTCACTGGTTCTCTTCCCAGTCAGGACACGTGCCTGGGCTGTGGTTTGCTGCCTGGCTGGAGTGCGTAAGAGAAGCCGCTGATAGATGTTTCTCTCCTTCTCTTTCTTCCTTTCTTCCCCTTTCTCCAAAAATAAATAAATAAAATATTTTAAAAAATGACCTGTATCTTAGGTGCTTAATAAACATTTCTTAAACTGAAGAGATAATAATGGGCTTCCTATGTAGACTTTCCTACAGAGAAAAGAAGGTGTTGGCCACGTATCATACATTAGGCCCTCTGATAGTTCCCTTTCACATTATAAATGAGCAAATTAGTATTCTAGTCTATGCACTGGCCTCTTGTGCATTGGGCTAGCACAAGCCTTTTCCCTTGAGTATGATCGACTCTGGGCACCCTGACAAAATAAAGTTTCTAGACTTCCAAAACCAAGAAATGAGCCCTGGAAAATGTGACTTGACTGAGGCAATGTCATCCTGAGGCCAGCCCAAGCAGCCCAGCTGGCCTCTCCCTAGGACATTGCTAGCTTGGTCGTTTAGAACAGTGACTCTATTTAAATCAGTTTGGCCTCCTGCAATAAAAATCTTTGAGACCATGATGGAGTTGTTACCAAAACATTGTTGTAATCATAGTTAATGAAAGAGGACTAACTTATTAGAAATCATAGTGAGTTAATAAAATACGCTGGCTGAGAGTGCTAATTCCAGAGTCTAGCACGGGGAGTTACTGAGAGTGTGTGGTTTGTGACTGTTCGTGGGCAGCGACCTAGAAACACTTCCATTTTAAGGCTGCAGCTAGTGAGTTCTCATGTGCTCGCAGCAAAACAAAACAAGGTGACGTAAATTCTGCCTTTTTGTCTCTTTGTATTCTACTTCATTGCTTCTTGTTACACAGGGTTGCACATTTCAGAGTGTCTTGTTCTTTTTGTAGAAATCATAGACTATTCTCACAATTCTGAAGAGGTAGACATAATAACCAGTAAAAACAAATTTTTTTACCAACATGACAAACATTCTAATAATAATTACTAATTATGCTTTTGTTTCTGTTCACCTACAAAAAGATACTTTATAACTAACCTGTTCTACGAAGTGTCATTTCTTGCCAGTTTTCCCTCTAAGAGTTTTCTAACCATCAGAATTTCATAAATTTTCTTTAAGATTTACTGATTTCCATAGTGGTAAATGAAGATTTGTGAAAGAAAAATCACAGTATAAATAAGAGCCATCCTTTAATTTTACCTGTTGTCAAGTAATTTAATTCTTATTTTTATACTAAATCAACGAAGGTATACTATGGCTTCAAAAAAGAAAAATATCTTGGGTTTGCTGTGGGCAACTTATGCTGCTACCTGGGTGGGAGGTTAGGGACAGAAATGTTGGGAGGTTCATTTGGGGGGATATTTCAGAGGAAAGTTTGAGAAGCTCTGCTCACTTCTGGAATTAGTCCAGGGGCGTCTTTGCTTTGCTTTCCCTTCTTATCACTTCACTGAGAAAATTATGAATGCCTTTCAGTGTGGGTTGAACTGCCCTTGTCCTACCCTGTCCTAACACTGGAAGGAGTCTGTAACACGAGAACATTTGGGGAAGCACAGGGAACAAGCCCCTCACTAGTAGAAACTGTTATCAGCCCTGTAGGGGAGGGGCAGTTATTGGCTGAGAAAGGGGTTTGGATCTTGTTATCCTGTGAAAAGAAACTGGTGGTGTAGCTGAAGATGATAATGATTACACAAGTCCAGGTGTTTTAATTTAGGTAAGAAGGGAGAATATCAATCAAAAAAGATACTCAAGTCCCAGATTAAGATATTTAAAATAGAAAGGATTCTAAAGAGGAACGTGGAGATCAGCAATGGTAAGAACGTGCCCAAGGGGATCTCTGGAGAAAGTGAGAAGTAGGAAAAAGGGAAGAGAAAAAAATGTCCTTCTGATAAGCCAAAAACCATAAATTCCTCAGCTAGGTGATTTGTTAGAATGACAGGAGGACTATTCACCAAGAATACGAGCTGCCAACTTCATAGTGAATGCTATCACTTGGACTTTCCTTGGAAAAAAAACAATCCGCAAGAAAATTTAATTGCTGTTTACTGTAAAATAGAGTTTTCACCTGCACACAGGATAACAGACTTGGAAGTATAAAGTAAAAAGCAGGTATAGGAAAATCAGGATCAGAAGTACTGTGTGAAGGCAGAAGCCAGGCTCAGTGGCATGTGACAGCTGTTGAATGGAAGAGGAACACATTTTGAAGCATGCTTGTGACATGCCCCAGGTGGGACAATGTCCAACTGATGACCACAGCAGAGAAGCGTGAACAAACACAGTAAGTTAAAGGGTACAAAGGATGATGGGGGAGACTTCAGAGAAATTTACCAAAATAAATAGCACAACTTTCAGTAAAGTTAAAACTAGAGCCAGATTATAGTAATATTAAAACGAATCTATTTTTTAATGTATTTGAGTTCTTCAAAAAGAATGTCTTATCAGCAAAGTATTATAGCACTCAAATCTAACATCCTATATTTCTCTATGGCTACAAATAGAAAACTTCGCAAAACATTCTGCATGAATAAATGACATAATCAATAGTGCTTGATTAGATACTCGTATATGTATTTTTCAAGGGCTAAATAACACAGCAGGCATGTAAAAGGCCAAACCACCAGATTTCTTTGAAGTTCAATCCTTTGAAAAATGCTGGTGGAAACAGACAGTCCTGCTTCAAAGAAACATACCTGTACTGGTATTTTACAGTAACATTTTAACTGAAAAACAGAACAGTTGTTTTAAAAATACAGTTGGACACAATGCTGGAGGTGGGTGGGTAACATAAATGCAATCAAACGAGCATTTTAGACCTTTCTGTGAAAGAGCTTACAGTACTTGTTGCACACAAATAACACTCCAGATTTCCACTTCAGCTTCTCTGAAGAGAAGTGAGGATATTGCAGCCTCGCAATTTAGAAGAAATCCACAATTAGAAGAAAACTGTTGGCTATTTCTCTGAGAAAAATTACCCAGATAATAAAACAAGTCAACTCTACTTTGCTTATGACTATGTTTACCAACCCTGGTATCTGACTTCACTTAGGTTAGTCTGTAAGAAGTATGTGAAAACTCTTGTAAAAAGACAAAAGGTCTAATCTTGAATTTTGTGATTTTTGTGTAAATTTGCAAACTTTATCACTCATTTGATTAGTAATACAATACAAATACACTTTTCACCAGGCTGATTTCTAGGCAAGTTAGGCCTGCTGCTTATCTGTGTTGCCTTCTCCTATCTCCTCCCACTTCCTTTCTCACAAGGGCCCTCACCCCCATGCCGCCCAGCCCACCCACCGTCCCTGTTCTGCTTCTTGGTGGCCCCAGACTCCACCAGTGGCCTTCTAGGCTTGCTCTCTAGAACAGTCCTAGGCATCAGACTGGTAGGTCTGGAAACCATTTTTTTACATTTTTATTTTTCAATTCCAGCTGACATTCAATATCACATTAGTTTCAGTTGTACCACATAGTGATTAGACATTTATATAACCTAAAAAGTGATGTGCAAACTCTTTTGACTGAACACTCTATCAGAAAGAATTTTGAGTATATCCTTAATATCTTTATAAATCACAGTATATATTAATATCAATGTATTATAACAAAACATATTAAAATAGAAAATTTTGAATAAAGATGAAATAATCATAGTTTTAAACATTTTAAAATGTACTAATAATAATACAAAACACATTTTTCTCCAAAATGTTACTTTTAACAAAGCTTTTAGGGGGAAACAATAATTGAATACGCTTCAAATTTTTAAAACCTTGAGTTAACATTTTGTGAGACAGCAGTTCAGGTGTCTGCTTTTATGTTCAGTTTACTTAAAGGCTCTCTGAGAAGAGCTCACAAAGATACGTGGATTTAAATGGAAAAACTGCTTCATTAGCTGGGTTACTAATATTTTTCAGTCCCATCACTCATTACACAGATTTTGGTTGAAATCGGATGAATACATTTCCATCCTGCCTACTGTTAGTCATTTGCTCCAGCTAACTAATTAGAAGGTTTTGTACATTTTTATATTTTTAACAAGTGGCTTCAAAATCCATAGGGTTGTACTTGGAAAATGTTTAGGTTGGTTAAAAAATCCTGTAAGATATAAGAGTTTTTACAGGCTAAGAACATTATTTTCAATCACAAAAAAATGCATAATAAAGGAGACATTATTAAACATCGGCACAGCACAGTGAGTAAGAGCGAAGTCCCTGGATCCAGTTGTCTAAGCTGCAGTCCCAGCTCCTCCTCTACTCACTACTGGCGTAGCTGCGGGCAAGTTACTCAGCATCCTCATGCCGCAACGTTCTCTCCCGTAAATTAGGGTAGTAACAGAGCATATTCAATAGAGCCATTATGAGAATTAAGTAAGCCAATAAAGTACTTACCATATTTTGCTGTGTACAATGTGCACCCGCGTTTTTGGCCCAAACTTTCAGGAAAAAAATCTTTTGCTTTAATTTTTAACTTCAATTTTTTATTTATATTTAGAAACAAAACTGATTTTCATATCCCAGGATATTATTTTGCATACAGATATTGTTATAGCTTTCTAGAGTAACACTTTTAATGCACAAGTGTAAATAAAAGAATTAAAAACATTTACATAGATATGGAAATAGTACTACCCATGTATAATGCAGATCCTTCTTTCCTCAAAAATCTGAACAAAAAAGTGCACATTATACATGGAAAAATATGGTCATGTCAATATAATATCTAGCATATAGTAAGTATATTTAAGTATGCAAAGGACTATGGGTAGATTTCTTGTGCTCTATTATAAGTATAATCATTAAAATCACTTTTGCAATCAGTTGGGTATTACTTATCAAAGTAGAACATACACATCCCCTGTGACAGCACACCCACCAAGAAACTGTATTTTAAAACAAGAGTAGTCCCAGCAGGTTTATTTGTAATACACAAAAACTAAAAATAACCCACATGTGCATCTACAACAAAATGGATAAATGAATGGTCACACTGAATGTTATTCAGCAACAAACAGAAATGGAAGGAACCAATCACAGCTACATCCACGTGGATAAATCTTACAAATGATGATAAGCATAAGAACCAAGACACAAAAGAGTACATACATTGTTATGCCTTTGATATAAAGTTCAAAGAGAAGACCAAAGTATTAGTTTAGGAATGCATATATATATAGGTAGTAAAACTGTAAGAAAAAATAAATAGTCCCCACAAAGTCAGACTCGAGATTATCTCTGAGGAAGATGACTGTAACTGAGGAAGGGCAACCAGGGGGGTGTATGTGTGCATCTTTGCATGGGTGTTCATAATGCTATTTTTCTGACCTGGGAGACAGTTAGAAATGTTTATTTTATAATTATATTAACTCACATGCATAGGTATTAAGCACTTTTCTTTATGTGTATGATATTTCACAATAAAGAAATGTTAAAAAAATATCCTGCTATGCAAATCTTGTTTTCACAAAATTAACCACATTGATAACATCCTATACTGTTTGTGTTCTGGTTTCAGTTTCTTTGCTGGAATAACTGCCCATGACATGTACTGTGAATTTAATGTGGTTGCTATCACTGTAACCTTAGCTTGGACTCCTTCCTATATGCAAAAAAACCCCACAAAAAACAAAAAACCGTTATTTTTTAGTCTAAACAACTAATCCACCAATGGTTACACTTACACAAGTTTTGCATACAACAGTTTTTTTTAAGTTAATTATTGTTTAAAATGTCATTAAAAGATGTAATAAAGAATATCTACTACCAAAATTGCCATTTTAAAATGAATTTTATTATTGAAACACAATCTAGTAAAAACAACACTGAAACAGAATCTACTAAATACAATAGCATGAGACATATTAAAAACATCTGTGCTTTCAGTTTAACCTTATCATAAACTTCCACACTGTGTATCTTATTCCAATACTTGTGTCTTCAGGTCTTGAGCAATATTTTATAACCATATTCTCAAGGTATTCACTGTCAAAATAATGCAGTTGTTTCTTTCCATTTCTGTTCCATGTGTATTTCAGCCGCTTTCATCTTAGCAAGAAGCAAACTATTTTCTCCATTGTATGTTGCTTTTCGACTTACATTTTTAAAAGAAAGTTCAGAAGCTTCTCAGCATTTATAAGTGGTGAGTTTTCTTTAAAGTATCAGCTTGAATAGTACTTTAGTTTAATATCCTGGAAATATTGTTGACTTTTATGTTCATGTTTGGATGTCTAGTTTTTAAATGGCTAGCTAATTGTGATCAGTTCAGAATATTGTTATCTATTAACTATAACACCCAGAGTGAAGTCAACATTAGCAAAAGTAGATGTAAATTCATACTTAAACCAGTGTTCTTTAAAATTTCAATTATGGCCAACTTATGGACCAGTCATTAGTTTTTCACCTTCCAATGTGGCTCCCCAAGGGTGTCAGAAATGTCAGCTTAGCCAACTGTCTGTTGCCTATTATTACATTAACACTGTCGCCACTGGTCCACACCGAGAAACAGTTAGTTTCCTTAAATGCCATCCATAAATCCACTTAGATCTGAAAACTGCAACATGCGGCAATATGTTCAAAGTGAACTAAGGGGAGAGCCCTCTCTTCCCCAGCCCTGCACTGTGCTCCCACCCACTCCCAAGACCACCAGGTGCTTGCCTTCCTACTCACCAAGTAGTGGTGCTGGTGCCAATCCTCATGTTAAACATTAGTAAAGTTTACTTTCTTTCCTTCTTTTTGGTAAGAAAAAAAATACAATTTTTAAATAGAAGTTCAAATACCTAATTCTGGAATTTCAGGGGTTATCTCCTGCGCACCATTTTGGAGACCCTTGCTCTAGATGAGTAGTCTTAAAATAATGTTAAAAAGCCCTCTTTTAACGAAAGTGAACATGAAACTCTAACATTTAAAAAACAGATGGCAACAAGACTGCTCTGGTTGACTCTGAGATGGGAGGAGTAGGGGCTCAGCCCTCTCTGGTAGGCGTTTTCTCCACCACCGCTTTAGGTGGACTAGAAGATTCTCTGTGGAAACCTAGTTTCCTTGAAACACAGGTGGAAAAATCTTATGCCAGGCCCAGCTCCTCAGACCTGCCCTTACTGACACTTGCTTCCTCTTTAGTCATTTTTTAAAGGCTGGCACACTAATATTCACAATATGGGGACCAGTAATAGCTCACTGAGTTACTGCCCATGTGCTTTACACTCAAATGTGGCTACATTTTATCTGAGGATAAGAACATTAAAAATGAATATAAAGTGATGGCCCTTTAGCCAAGAAAATACGAAAATGGTTGTCTGGACCGGAGGCCCTTCCTTGTGTTCCCCAGTGACCTTGAGGTTGGAGAACATATGATAATCCAATTTGTTACACCCTGGTTAAAAAAATACTAATGCTACTAATGAAGGAAACTGGTATAAATCAAATAAAAATTATAAATAAAAAGGAAATAATTATAAAAATGTCTTAAGGTAATTATGAAAAAATCATTAAGGTATCAGGAAATGGACCATCTGTGATATTGTATTAACAAGATAAGTAACACTAACTGCTGTAAAAACTGACCCCAAAATGTCTGGCTTAACTCAGCAAAGACCTGTTTTCTCATTCATATCACAGTGCAAGGCATGCTTTGAGCATGCTATGAGCAAACTATGCTATACCTACTCATTTAGGGACCCAAGCTTCTTCCACACTGTGGACCAACACATTCAAGCACCTGGTGTCAAGGCTGGCTTGGTTTCATCCAGTTGGTAGATGGAAAGATAAAAGAGACTAGAGAAGGCGTGCCTTCTCTTAACTGCAGGGATTATATTTCTCTGATAGAAACTAATCATATGGCCCTACCTTTGCGCAAACACTTTGGTACATATGGTTTAGCTATGGGTCCTGGAAGAGAAACCAGTTTTGGTCAGCATCTAGCCAGGCTTCATCACATAAACAGAGCTTGGTATAGGGATTTCCAATGTATAACACGAATATCACTAGGTCTGCCTTTGGAAATCTCTTGGAAAGTCTCTATCACTCTCTTTTCAACCTGCTGTAATAAAGGAATCTGCTTGCCTGCACTAATTTCAGCTCTTGTTCCCAGAACAAGCCATGATGCTCCATGTCTCTACACCTTTGCATGTGATTTGCATGTCTGTCCATTCTTTCCAGTACTACTTCCCTTTCAACATCCTCTTCCTCCAAATTTAGCAAGCTCCTTTTCATCTATTAAGACCTAAAATGATGCTTACTTTCTCTATGAACTTCTCTCTAATGACACAGAAGACACACAGATCTCTCTTTAATGTTCACTGGACCTTATTGTTGTAGTTTGTACCTACCTCTATTACCAGATCATTACCCTGTACTATAATTATTTAAGGAACTAATATGTTTTCAAAAGGATCAGACACATTAATATTCACAAAATAGTGACCATTATTAGTAGACTTAGCTTCTCAAGGGTTAAGAACTGAGTCTCATGTATCTTAGTATCTCCCATGCCTACTTAGCACAGGTCTGGCTCACTCAATAACTGAGGAGAAAAAATGCATCCTGCCTCCATTTTTGCCATTTCCTAGTCAGTCTGTTGTCTCTCTCGCTCGCCCTCTCGCTCTCTGGTGTGGTAATAAAACACATAAAATTTACCACATGCAACATTTTTTAACTGTACATTGCAGTAATGTTAACTATATGCCCCTTATTTGCAACAGATCTCTAGAGTTTTTTCATCTTGCAAAGCTGAAACAATACTCATTGAACTCCCCATTTCCCCCCCCCCTCCAGCCCTTGGTGACCACCATTCTACCTTGTTTCTAAGAATTTGCCTACCTTAGCTACCTCATATAAGTGGAAAAATTTAGCATTTGGTATTTTATGACTGGCTAATTTCACTTAGTAAAATGCTTTAAAGATCCATTCATGTTGTAACATATGATAGGATTTCCTTCTCTTTTTTGAGGCTGAATAATATTTCATTGTATGTATATACCACATTTTCTTTGTCCATTCATCCATTGTGTCTTTGATTTTGACCAGTGGTCACTGGGGAGGACTACGAGAACAGATATTTTCTATTGACCCAAAAGAAAGGGTAATCCTGTACTCAAATATTTCAGGATGGCTTAGGTTCTGGAGACTAAAAGATAAATTATACTGAGTACAAAGGGAAAGTAGTTTGTTTTGTTTTTTTTTTACAGAATGATTTTACAAAAAGTGCCTCCTATCATAACCTATTTGAGCATAAAAAACTATTACACAATTTTCATCTGAGCAAAAAGGGCCCATAATAAAAAGCTGCTCGCATTCCAAAGGCCTCTCTTATCCCAGTCTTTTCACTGCCCTCCTCAGTACCTCCTGTTTCATACCCTCAAAATAGCTCTGCTGAGGAAAGCAGCAGCAAAATTTTAAAGTAGGGCAAAATAAATGAATAAAGGGATAAACAAGAACTCTTTCCACAGAGCACTTGTAAGAATTCTCATGTTTATGCAGAAGCTGAGCCCAGAGTAACCTCTGGCCCTTTTTGATATTAGTAGGTTCCAGTGTTCATTTCCACTGAGTTAGTTTAAGGCCCTACAGAGGCATTCATAACCTTGATGGAATCTAAAGTATCTTTGCATGAGTATGAACTTTATTTTTGCAGTTGGTCTGAGGGGCTATTATAAAATACGTAGCCATAATGTGTATTTTTTAAAAATCTCAAAGTAAACTAGCATTTAGCTTATAATTGCGTTAAACACCTCACCCATCGCAGTAAAATCCCCAGCACCTAAAATCCTGCAGTTTTTAGTAATATATGCCAAATATAGCTTGAAATTGTAAATAATCCCCCCAGCGCTGTATTAGCAAATTGGTGTGTGAACAAAGAGCCCTTTCTGCACCAGCATGAATGTTGCCTTTTTTCCGCCCGCCTCACAAGAGTGATTTTAGAAAACAGCTGTAGCGCATGTTGACAAATGACAAAGCGACAGACGTGGTCAAACACTTCGGTCAATGCCAAGCAGGGGCTGCTGGAGAGGCCAGCGGGCTCGAATCCCTAGCTTCACTAACCTCTTTTTTCCAGTCTTTAGGGCGCGGGGCCTCACCGCCCCACCCCCCTTTCCCTGGCTCTTGTTACAGCATTTCCAGTTGAACAAACTTGCTGCAGGCGGATTGGCGATCGGGAGCTCTTCGGCTGGGGCGCTGTATTTATTCATTTGTATTCCGCGGCGTCCCGCCAGGGCCGCTCTTTTGTATCAGCCGCTTCCCAGGCTCCCGGGCCTCCGCCGGCCGCGCGTCCCCTGCGGCTGCCCGACCCCGGGGCCGGCACGTGCTGCGCCCGCCCGGCCGCCGAGGGGGCGGAGGCCTAGCATTTCTCCTAACCCCCGTTCGGCCAGGAGGAGGAGCAGCAGCTGAAGGCGACAGCTGTCCGGCCGCGGGAGCGAGGCGGAGCGGGGCTGCAGCGCCCGGGAGCCCAAAACTCGCGGCAGCGGCGGGGAGGCGGGGAGCGGGCAGCCGCCGGGATGTTCCCGGGCACTTCCTGACTGGTTGGCCCTGCGCCCTGCGCCGGACGCGCGCGCCCCGGCCCCCAGCTCGCTGCCCGGCGGGGGCCCGCTCTGCGTCGGCCGCGCCGCGGTGGAGGCATTCGAGGGGGTCGCCGCGGGGGATGAGCTGATTGCGCGTAAATACACCGCGGACCGGCCGGAGAGGCCGTGGGGAGTCGCGTTTCTCGGAGTCGCTGCCCTGCCCTTGGATTCGAGATCATGTACGTGCGCGTCGCGGTCCTGCTATTGTCTCTGCCCCGCGCCGGTGCTGCGTGCGCCCCAGGGGCAGGGGCTCGCGCTCGTCCTCGCTGCTCGGCCGCCGGCGCTTCCCCTTCTAGCGGAGCGCCGCTGCGCTGACCACGCGCCTCGCCCCCTCTGCCCTTCTCGGTCTTGTAGGTCCATTCACATCGTGGCGCTGGGGAACGAGGGGGACTCCTTTCACCAGGACAGTCGGCCGTCGGGGCTCATCCGCATGTACCTGGGGAGAAGCCCGCTGGTCTCTGGGGACGAAAGCAGCTTGTTGCTGAACGCGACCAGCGCCGCGCGTCCCGTGTTCACGGAGTATCAGGCCAGCGCGTTTGGAAACGTCAAGCTGGTGGTCCACGACTGCCCCGTCTGGGTAAGGCGCGGCAGCTGCTCTGGGATGACACTGACGCAGCTTTTCTTTCATTTCTTCCCCACCTCCCCTGTTTCCCTCTTTCATGAAAGTGAAGTGTCTGGGTCCCCCAGGTGGAGTTTTCGGACGCTTTGGGGAATATATTTGGTCCTTTGTTTCATCGGGCAGGGAGCAGCCCTAAGAGCACTCTTAGAAGGCGAAAAGCCCCAGTGGGAAAGTGGAGCGTTTACACTTTAGGACTGTGGCTCGTCCCTTGGTAGACGCTGACAGTTGAATGTGCCAGCCACAGGGGACAGGGTTACTAAGTTTCACCAGCAGAGAGCAATGTTTTTTATGCCTACCCTATCAGTGATAGTGTAATACCTACTGTTCTAAAAATAAAGCCCGCTGAAAACTCAACACAGGCAAAAATACATTTCACTGGGGCAGTTCAGAAATAGGACCCCGGAAAGGAGAAGGAGAGACAGGGACTGAGAATTAATTTTTAAAAACTCATTTATATTACTACCTACCCTTGAAATTTTTTAGTGTTTCTAATTGTGATAATGCAGACCCTCTTTGATATATCAGGCCATTTATTTTTAGTGATTCATAAATCAAATGATGTTACTAATACTGCTTGGAACTTTGAAAAGCTTTAAATTTTGTAATAATTAACAGGAATTGTAATGAAGTCGATAAATTCTAATATAATTCCTGAGTGATAAATGGGGAAAGAAATTTTCTCACTGACACATATGTTTTCAGTACACAATAACACCATATTTTAAAATGTTTTCGTCCTATTGAAAATGTCTGATTCTTTACTGGTATTTAAGTTATATTGCAACTAAATATTACATTTTGTAAAAGATGACAGTTTAGTGTCTGAAAAAGAAAATACAAATTATCCTTATGTGAGATTTTTACATTTAAACAGCATTTCATAAAAACTGAATTAGTGGCTATAGGGAACTAATATACATTCCTAAAGAAATGTATAGAATTTACATATAGCATTTGCTTATGCAAATTTCCATATTATGGAAAGAAAAGATCTCTTGCCCAAATAAATGTGTGGTTAAAGGGAAATTTATATTAACAGGTTAAAATAAATGAAAAAAAAACCACAGGCTTTTTCAATAACAGTGATGCTATTAAACTCCTGGTTATGACAGCAGTGAGGCTGATCATAAGACGCGTTGGTAGAGAATTTATTGACTGGAGTCCATGCAAGCAAATAAAACACTTCTTTTAATGTGGTCATTGCACTGTGAAAAAAAGGCCGTACAGTCTAAAAACTTACTGGTTGTACATGAAGTTGCACAAATGTTGACTAAATACAGGAAATAAAATGGAGGGAAAAGAAAATAGGCTGAATTAGGGTGTTAGAGTTACCTTTTACATTTTTTCTTTGAGATGTTAAGTCTTTCCTGCTTATGTTGTTAATGTAGCAAACAGCAATACTTGTAATCCCATGAATTGTAGTAAGTGGAATCTTCCAGATGGATTTAAATAAGCCCCAGTAGTATGCATTTTTGCCATTTACTGATTGTTATGTTTAATCACGCTAGTCACCTTTGTTTGGTTAGACTCTGACCCTATAGAAGGCATTGAGTTTGTAACCAGGTGTAGTTTTTTGGGTTATTATGGTCCACAGACATAGTAGAATACATTTGTAGAGTTACTCTTTATAAGGTGATTTTCTTCTCTTGGTATTAAATAAAAGCATATCAGAGATATTAAAGTTGATTGTACTCATTGTACTCAGCTGATATTTGGCATGTACTGAATCAGAATATTAAATATAGCAAAGCAGATAGAGCACAGGTTTTGATATCAAAAAGACCTGATTTCAGATCCTCACATTGCTACTTGGTGGCTGTGTTCCTTGCTAAGTCACTTGTCCTCTCTCTGCCTTACCTTTCCTATGTATAAAGTAAATATAAGAATCCATACCTCCTAAAGCTACGCCAAAGAGTAAATTGGTGAGTCCATGTAAAGATCTCAGTATAGAAGCTGGCATGTGGTAGACATGCAATAAGTGGTAGCTACTACAATAATATTTATTACAACTTTGGTAAAGCCAGGCATCACTGATGCTAAGCCAAAATACAATAGCTTTCCCACACATCATTCAGGATTTAAACAAATACAAGTACACTGATGCAGATCTGTTAATACTTAGTAAGTATGATGTTTGCAGCCCCACAATCAAGTGGAATAAAATCATTGTTTTGCTGTAAAAATTCAGATTAGTTTTTAAAAGATGAGCTTTATTCTCCAAATGTGGCTCCAAGCCTTGTGTTGCATAACCTCCTAAAGGAAACCCTGAAACTGACTTACAAGGGCTGGGAACACTTATTTCCTTCATATCTCTAGAGACCAGTGGAGCATTTTCTCTTTGACGTAGTTTGAGAAGAAATGTGTCGTTTCCTTGAACCTGGAATGAGATGGCTGTTTCTCTTTTCTAGTTTTCTTCTGTAGATCTCTAGTCTTACTCTGGATCCTTGCCATGTATACTTGGCATTTTAAAAATAAATATGCTTCAAATTTATCTTATGTAGTTCATTTTTTAGTATGTTCCTCTCAAACCCACCCCTTTTGTTGCAGTTACTATTTTATTTCTATACTTTTTCCTGCTTACCAGAAATAATTCCACAAGAAGCAGTGAGGTAATACCTGCATAGTCTTCTTATGCAAGGTTTGAAACTCTGATTTATATTTAAAATAAAATTAAAATTAAAATATTTATGTCTTTATAGTCTCAGTACCATAGTGTTAATGATGTCAAAATGTATTTTTTATGACATTTTCTCTTAAATATTTGTCCCACCACCCATCACCCCCATACACCTCTCTAGTAACTGGAATTTTGAATTATTTGAAATGCAAAGAGCAGATTACTTTTGATTTGTTTTCTCAGAATTATATGACCACTTAATATTGATCCCACTTACGTTTAGTTTTTGTATAGCATTCTTCTGGTGCCCTTCTGCCTTATTAGCCTTGCATACTTCGAGCTCCCATACTATAACAGATACATTGGAGCTGAATGGGTTTGTGGTTTGGGATTTGGAAATTAGCACAGAGCTCTGCTGGGAAGCTTTCACATTTTCTTGATCTGTGTCTTACTTCACTTCTCCCCACTCTCATACCCTCTACTAAGTGCAAGACTTTGCACTTTATATTACTATAGTTTGCCTTTGGGTGGGTTTTTTTTGGGGGGAGGGGTAATTTTCCTTTAAAAATGCTGTATTCATCCTACTCTCAGTAGGGTATGCATAGCTAAAATTTCTGTAATTCTTGTTATTCTGAGTGTACTTGTAGGAAATGGGTGGGTTGGGAAGGCATGGGGAGTTGACACAGGCTTTGCCGGGCCTGGGGAGGTACGGGTGAGAAGCAGCTTTCTGCCAAAGGGCATTGCTGTGAATACTTCTGCACAGTTTTCCATCATAGGATAAAAGCTCTGACACATAGGCACAAATCCTTATTGATTGATTCAACACTATTAACTCTGTTTTAGAATCATATTTCCAAGTGAAAACTTTCATAGTCCAACAGTTTTTGGACCACCTAGCCATATCAAGCTATCTATTTTCTTTCTTTGTGTGTGTGTGTGTTCCAATAAATCTTTATTCTCTCTCTCTCTCTCTCTCTCACACACACACACACCACACACACAGGACCAGATTTGCCCACAAAGCTCTCTATTTTCCTAATCCAATTTTATTACATCCTAGAAATACATACTAAAGGCCACATGAAAACACAAGTAATGATTAATATTTAACTAGAATATGAGAAGAAAACTACTTAGGCATATTTGGTAATGGTATTAATACATATTAAGATATTTTCTTTATACCACTATGCACAGAAACTTTGAAAAATTATTTTTTAAAATGTTAAAGGACAAATTTTTAAGGGCTCACATCCACAATGAATTATTTTTGGTCCAAGTTCTAAATATAAGTATTATAACTATAGCCCAAAAGTAAAGATTTCAAAACTAGAAGGATTTATCCTAAGTTTTTAAATTTATATAAGCAAAATACATGAATTGCCACTATATTCCTTACCACATTAGCACCTTATTATACTGTATCTTTTTACAGAGCCATTCCCCCACCACGCATGTGCATGTATGTACTTCATGTATGCAGTGCTGTGCAAAGGACACATGGAGATGAAAAACATAAGAATTTTTAAAATATGGATAAAATATACGGAACTCCACAGAATTTACAGTGCATTACAAAAAACACAGAACGTTCTGCAGTGTCTAACTGGGTCACAGAAAATCCTTTGAAGCTTCCTTGCTCACATGTTGCTTTTGTATCTAATGCATAGTGTTATGCTTTTAAAATTATTAGTTGATAAAAATAAGGCATAATTTTAAAACAAAGTGCTTATTTTCAAATACAGTCATTGAAAGAGGTTTCTTATTTTGGCAGACCCTCAGGAGTTGTCTCAGTCATCTGCCATGACCTGGTTGTCTAGGCTGAAAGGATAAATAAAACATTTTGAAAAATAGAAGAGTTGGTAGACTTCAAATATTTTTAAAATTATGTAGTTATTTTGTAAAATAAAATTTTTATGAATCCCCAAAGTTTGAAATATAGGTAAAAACTTAAACTACTGTGTTACAGTTTATTTCATGATTGATTTGAAGACAGACTAAAGATTACTCTTTGCATTTGGTTTAGGACGTTTTTGACAGCGATTGGTACACCTCTCGAAATCTAATTGGGGGCGCTGACATCATTGTGATCAAGTACAATGTGAATGACAAGATTTCATTCCACGAAGTGAAGGATAATTATATCCCAGTGATAAAAAGGGCATCTAATTCAGTTCCAGTGATCATTGCTGCTATTGGAACCAGACAGAATGGTAAGTATTTAATTTTCCTTTTTTATAATGAGAGGGCAGGTACCATATTAATTATTAATAGAGCTAAGTTTATTAATGATTAATGCAGTTTTTAATAAAAATTCCAAATGACTGTGGGTCCAAATGCCAGCTGTTGTCCCTTAATCATCAGATATATTAACATTGCTGGCCATGAATCTCAAAAGTGTCATCCACACTTCCTGAGTTCACTTCCTGACTTCCCATTTATTCTTCAGTCTGATTTTGACTTTTACAATTACACTGAGTTTGTTCTCAGGGTTGCCAATTTATATGCTTATTACCAAATTTAATATGTTCCAACAATAATTCTCTCTGTGAAGTTATTCAATCACACCTTTTCCTCCTGATTCCCAGTCAGGGCACATGCCTGGGTTGCAGGCTAGGACCCCAGTTGGGGTCATGTGCTAGGCAACCACACAGTGATGTTTCTCTCCCTTTCTCCTTCCTTCCCCACTCTCTCAAAATAAATAAATAAATCTTTAAAAAATACAGCTATTCTTTCCTTCCTGATGGTTCTGTCTTCTTGTTCCCCAATCACTGCCCCCAGCACTCACCACAACACATCCTGTAGTTGTTGCCCAGAGTTCCATCCTTTGACTTCACCTCTTCTTGCTCTTTACTTTGACCGTGAACTTGCTCATCTCTTGTCCTTGCCTTGTGTAGACACTGAGGATTACCCAGTCTGTTTCTTTGGCTCCAGTCTCTCTTAGGGCCCAAAGCTCCACAGGCATGTTCCTGTCTCTCCTGAATTCCCTGTCTTGGTGAATAATGCCAAATCTACCCGTTCACCCAGACTGGAATCATCCAATGCAGCTTTTTCTCCCGCTCCCTATATCCAGTTGACTAAGAAGGTCTTTAGATTTTGTATTTTAAATAGATCTCAAATTCATTGTATTTTCTTCATCTTCATTGGATTTCAGATTATAGTCATTTAATTATCTGTCACTGTGACCTTCTTTTTGATCTGCTAAAGGGGCAATTCCAGATTTTGTAGGACCTGAAACATACAATTTTGGAAGTTTTTTGTAAGAAAAAAACCCTCCACAAAATCACAGATACATATATATATATATATATTAAAAGTGAGTGTTTGTATTGAAAGAGAAAAGAAACCACAACAAATTACAAACCTAAATAGCTGTCAGGTACCACAGGTTGTTAAAAGATGCTTCTGTTATTTAGCACCTTGACACTTATTTAACTTTTCTTATACTTTAGAGGGCTGCAGAGTTTGTAATCACCTCTTCATATGACAACCACTTTTTACTATGTTTTATAGAAAGAAGAAAAGGATAATCTGTTTTTCCCTAGCATGTTTCTTCACTATCTGCATTGGTTCTGCACTATAATTTGTGTAGTGCTTGTCCTTCAGCCTGGCCACTCTGTGCCATGACACCAAATAAGTCAGCCCTGTGGGTGGCAAAAGCATTCCTGAAGGCCATTCCTATACTAGGACACTTAACCGTGCAAGGAAGTGACTACAAATTACAAATAATATTTCCCTAAACCTAAATCTAAATTCCTCTCAGCATGATCCCCCAGATGCTCCTGGTCACACTCTAGAGCTGCCTGATATGAGGCGAAATGGGCTGGATTGGAAAGAGACAGTGGTCTTAACTAAACATAGTTAAAATATCTTATTTTGAAAATTTCACAGAAGCATAGGACCATGTGAGAGAATCTAATGCTCAGGTCCCGCCCAGGGCTTTGGTAAGGACCACAGGAAAAGGGCCTGAGGCTGGAGCTTTTTAAGCTTCATGGTAAATTGACCTCTAGTCTCCAGTTCCTACCTTGCCTCTTTCTGAAACACATCCTCACAGAATAATCATCCCAAATATAAGTTAGACCATGACACTCATTGCACCAAATTGTTCAGCAACTCTTGGCTTTTTCCTAGCTTTTATTTCCAACATTTTAAACCTAAGAAAATTGATAAGAATAGAACAATGAACCCCAGAAATTACACACACACACACACGCACGCACGCACGCATACACTTTTCTCCCCTGAACCACTGAAGAGTAAATTGTAAACATTATGAGATTTCTTCAGTTCTGATTATTTAAGCCTGTATCACCTAAAAACAAAGTTATTCTTCTACTAACTGGAATGCAACTGTCACCCCCCAAATGTAACTGTTACCGATTATACTATTATCTAAAATAGTCACATTTTCCCAATTGTTCCAAAGCTGTTTTGTTTTTAAAATCAATGAAATAAAGGACTATAGATTGGATTTACTTGCCATGTGTCTCTACTCTCTTTAAATCTAGGATAATTCCCCAGCCTTTCAGGGAGTAGGGTGGGAAGGGAAGGTGGTGTCTTTCACGGCACTGACATTTTTAAAGAATCCAAGCTCATTGTTTAATTGCACGATTCCTCTAGGTCTGGTAACTCTGGTTGCAGTTAGCAGGGGTTTTTTTTGGCAAAATAGTGATTTCTTTTTGAAAAAGTAATTTTTAAATCATTCCTTCAATACTTACTAGTTGGATCCTTCTGTAAACACAGCTTTCCCTTCGTTCTGCTCCATCTTTCTTTTAGAATCATTATGATTCATGAACTTGCTCTTTAAGTTCAATATCTTGTAAACTGTTCTTCTCACTATTCTCTCTGGTGCTCAAATTACCCCAAATTTCCCTAAAGGGGCCTCTTCAAGCTAACTCCAGTTGATTTTTTAGTTCTTCCTTATTTTCTGGTGCAAGATGTCCCAGGTTCACCTTAGACCTTGCCTGCCCCAGCCCTGGAATCAGTCCTTTCTTCAAGGAACCCTGGTTCCCTGTAATGAGTAATGATATTTAGAAACCAAGAATTGGGGTGTGGGGGTGTTCATTACTTTAGGTGTCATGGCTTCCAGGTCCATATACATGTGGCCCTATCCAATGGCTCTGCCCCATACATACCCCCCCACACACACACATGCTCCACACACACAGGGTCTGTCCCAAATAATGCCTCTTTTTATTACAAAATCACAAGCATGTAGGAGTTCCGGCCAAGATGGAGGCATAGGCAGTCACATTGTGCCTCCTCGAGCAACCAAAACTAAGGACAACAAAAATTGAGAAACAAAAAAACAACCAGAACAGAGAGAAATTAACTGAACAGAAGTCGGACTACAGTACATCCAGACCGGTAAGGAGCAGCGGAGTGGGAGGCCTGCGGAGAGGGGTCAATGAGTCCCGGCGGGAAGAAACGCTGGCTGGCACGCGCAGGCGTGCAGGGCGCAGACGGCAGTGGATGGACCGGTGGCGGACCCTGGGCGCGGGAGGCAACTAGCAGACCCAGTGAGGAGCTCAAGGCAGCTGGCTGTCCACAGCCACACATTCGCGTGCAGACAGACTAAGCAAAAACGGGCAGCGCTGCTGGGTTTCAAAGCTTAAGAGCTCCATCTAGGAGCTGAGGCCAGGAGATTCTCTCAGCCTCACAGGAGACTTCTCGGGGAAACCCACAGAGTCCGAGAAAGTGCACAAGCCCACCGCCTGGGAGCCAGCACAGCAAGGGCCCAGTTTGCTTGTGGGAGGCAGTGGAGGGGATGGAAGTCCTAGAGAGAGCGGAGCAGGCGCCATTGTTCCCTCTCACACCCTGCCCCCACATACAACGTCACAACCCAGCGACTGGGGTGCCCCGCCCTGGTGAACACCTAAGGCTCCACCGCCCTTACGAAACAGCCGCAACCAAACCAAAGGAAAATAAAAAAGATGGCTCAAACATATTTGAAAGCCCCAGAACCAGTTTTTTTAAGTGACCAAGAGATAGCCAAACTATCAGATGCACAGTTCAAAGCACTGGTGATCAGGATGCTCACAGAATTGGTTGACTTTGGACATAAATTAGATGAACAAATGCAGGCTACGATAAGAGAAATGAAGGAAAACGCACAGGGAACCAATAGTGAGGGGAAGAAAACTGGGACTCAAATCAGTGGAGTGGACCAGAAGGAAGAAAGGAACAACCAAACAGAAAAGAATGAAGAAACAAGAATTCAAAAAAATGAGGAG
>PVIA01007105.1:0-87791 GCA_004024845.1 Tonatia bakeri | reverse complement strand
GGGAGAGAAGAGAAGGGAGAGAAGAGAAGGGAGAGAAGAGAAGAGAAAAAGGAAAGAGGAAGAGAAGGAGGAGACTGAGGGAGAGGGAAGGAGGGTGGGATGGAGGGACTGACAGAGAGAGCGAGACAGAGCACATGAAAGGCAGGAGATTCATGCCCCTCCAACATCTATAAAGAGGCTGCCTATGCTGGCCTATGTTGTCAGACAGGATAGCAGATGTGGATGTTATAAAGGTCTCACTTCCTGACCACTTCATCCTGTCCTGTGCTGACCCCCAGCTGCTGCAACCTGCTCTGCCGGGAATTGTGGGGAGCGCAAGGGTAGGACGCCCAACCCTGGCTCGCGGCCCCAAGGAGGAAGGATGAGCTGGTTCCTGCTGAGGCTAGCCCTCATCAGCACTGGACTGGTATAACTCGAAGGTGTTGGGATACCTCTAGCCCCATCACTAAGGTCAGAAACTCCTGGGGCTGAGTTTCCAACTAATGAATAGATTCTCTGGCTGAAGACATGTGTGTCCTTAAGTGGAGGCCACATGCTTGAATTATAATTAGAAATGAATCTCATTGTATCTGAGCTATCATAGTCCTTCCCGAAGGCACACTGCAGAGGGTGGAGAAAGTATGAATTACGAGTAAGAGGGCAGCTAGGTGGGGAGTGTGGCTAAAGGGGCATAGTATTTAGTTACTGTCTCTGTCCACGGCTGGCTCTGGGATACGGGATCATTCTGAACCTGGAGGGGAGGTTTCTCTGCTGACTTGGGGGCAGGAGGACCCTCCCACTCTTTTCTTGTGAGTCTCCATGTTCAGGATCCAGCATTGAAGCCAGCAGAGTCTTCTCAGTGCTGGTGTCCCAGAGGACGAAAGAAAATGTCCTGATGAGGACAATGACCCTTGTTGCTTGGGCAGCTGGTTGATAGAGGACTTTCAACATATTCTCCCATTGGCCAGGTTTAAGCCCAGTATTTTAGTACAAGTGTAGCTGAATGACTGTGGACAAACTGTAACCTATCCAAGCCTCAGTTTCCTCACCTGTAAAATGGGGACAACAGTATCGCATAAGGCTGGTGGGAGCTCATCCTCCTGTTTAAAACTGCACAGTGCTGTCCCTATGGCAGTTATGGTTATATTTTAGACGTGACACCTTCAGAGCAGGGCCACATGTTTTATTTCCTGCCATGTTTCTCGGGTCCAGCAGCGTATGTGACAGGGAAAGACTGTTATAATGCTTGCAAACTGATGGACTGCAGGACCTTATTTAACAGAAAAGGAGAGTGAGTCACGGGGAAGCCAAGACATGAAGCCCAGGCCCCACAGGAAGGGGAGGGCAGGGAGAGGGAGAGAGGGACAAGCAACCACAAGACTGATGGCTGCATTTGCATCGCACTCCAGGGAGCTTCGGTGTTAACTGCTCTGCAAGCTGGTTTCTTGTCTGTAATTAGTTCTCACTAAATTGACTCAGTCCCAACGGACAGGATGGCCATCATCAATGTGACTCATTTAAAAAACTGGAGCATAATCGGAATCGCCACAAACGTCCATTCTTAAAACTCATGCATCAGCTGAAAGTGCCGAGTGCCAGCTGCACCATCCATCACTCCCTGAAAGGTTTCTGCTGTCTCGGTCATTCTGGCCCAGCGTTGCACCCTGGGCTCCTGGCCTGTACCTCCCAGGCAGGAAGGCAGGACAAGGTATCTGGCCCTCATCCCCTTACTCATTCAACAAATATACTGAATGCCTGCTCTGTACCTAGCCTTGAGGACACAGTGAGAGTAGGAGAGATGCAATTCTGCCCTCAAAGACTTTGTGATCTGATGAGTAAAAAGATAATTTCAGCACAGGGGTGTAAGTGTTGTGGTGTGGAAAAGCACTGGGGCTGTGGCAGTCCATAAGACGCAGACCTGCCTAGGTCTGCCAAGGCCTGAGACAAGGGGCAGTGGGCGGGGAGGAGTGTCGCAGGTAGAGGGGACAGCATGTGCAAAGGCCCTGAGGTGGCAGAGGAACTGAGGACTTGAGTATGGTTTGTGTGCAGAGTGTGAGGGTGTGGCATATGTGCACCCTTGGGAGAAGTGCATGGGATGGGAACATGATGATGCTGGGGGACTGGGCAGAGGGCCCATTCTACATGGCCCCGCAGGCTTTTCAAGGGGCTTGGTTTTCATCCTGGGGTGATGGAAAACCACTGAATAATGTGCTAGGCAGCGGAGCAATGGGACCAGACATCTGTCTTTGAAAGTTCACTTTGTTGGGAGAAACTGGAGGTGACAGGATGAGAGTGAGCCCAGCGAGGTGGTCATTCTAGGAGAGCAAGACAGTGTTCAGGACTTGCGATGGGACCAGAGTCTGGCCGTGGGGACAGAGAGAGGACGGACTAGAGACAACAGGGAGGAAGAACGGACTGGCTGTAATGCCTGCAGGGTCCGATCCAAATCCCTCTGCGCACCTCACGCCTTCCTGGCCCAGTCCACCCTCTCTCCGAACTCACTTCCCAGCACTTTGTGGAGTCCCTGTCCCAACCTTATAGGGCTCTAGAGACCACGAGCCAGTCCTCGTCTGCCTTGACAGTTGCCTCTGTGTGACCCTGGGCAAGTCACCTCCTCTCCTTGGACCTCAAACTCCCCTCTGCAAAACAGGGACACAAACACCTTCTTCGTAGGGTTTGTGTAGACTGCTTTCTGTCGTGGATTATTTCTTCCTGTGCCTTCCTTCTCTTTCGACCGAGTATTACTTGCCTGTCTCCCCCACACCCAGCCCAGGGAAGGTGCTCGAGAAGCAACACAGCCGACTTTCCCACGTGCGTGCGAGCCGTCGTCCGCTCGACACTTCACGTTCACTTTCTCATTTCATCCTCGCAACAAGGCTATCATTTTGGCATTATCATTTCCATGTTGTCTATAAGGAAATTAGGCCCAGGGAGATTAAGTAACTTGCCCAAGGCCACCAAGATGACAAGATTTGAGTCCAAGTTGGCCTGACTCCAGAGCCTTAGCTCTCCCCATTGCCCCACACCAACTCGGCATTCTCCCGATGGCCCAGACAGGGCAGTGCCCTGCAGTGGTCAAAGAGGGGGACTGAAACCCAGATTTCCAGAACCCTGGCCAGGGCTCTCTGCCCACCCTCAGCGACCCTGGGGCAGCCTGGTGGGGAGGCCTGAGTGAAAAAACTTCCTCTGCCTTCGGAGCCCTGGCAAGTCTCCTAGAACTCACAGGGCTCTCATGACTGCTGGACTTGCCTGCAGTAGAAAAGGGGACCTCACATTCAGGGGCCTGGTCCCCTGAACACTTTCCCTCTCTCCAAACCCACTGTTGAGTTTCCTGGGTGACACAGTACCTCTGTTTTCTGGGCTGGACAGTCAGGGGTTAGCCAGAATGTCCTTCCTGTAAGCGTTCAAACCATTGAGGTCACTGACAAAAGTCAAGTGGACTTGCTTGGATCCCTTTTGGCCAAATGCACGCCGACCTTAGCCATGACCTGCTACATCACAAAAACACCTTGGCCAGCAGAGAGCTGCCCAGGGGACGTGACCTCACTATGCCCGGTCAGTTACTGCAGGGGACTTTGAAACCCTGAAAATAAGTCTCGGTGGGGCATGCAAAGACTGCTTAAACTGTGTACAAATAGTACCAGCTAATGGGACTTCATGTTAAAAGATGAATTAGGGAATTTGGTTGTTCTATGTACTACTCCTACTCCTGTTACTCTTCTGTAAAATTGAAATTATTTTAAGGAATAGTTAAAAATCATTTAAAATTGAATAAGATAAAAAAATAAAATGCTGAGGAATAAATAAAACAAAAAAAGCGTGAACCTGTACTCTGAAAATAACGAAGCACTGTTGAAAGAAATTAAAGAAGGCCTAAGTAAATAGAAAGATGTCCCATGTTTGCAACTTAATATTACTAAGACGTCAACACTCCCCAACCTGATACACAGACTTGTCTGAACCCCACTGAAATCCCAACTGCCTGTCTTACAGAAATTGACAAGCTGATTCTAAAATTCGTATGGACGTACAAGAGGCACCAAAGACCCATGACAATCTTAAAAAAGAACCAAGTTGGAGGACTCATACATCCTGATTTCAAAGCTTGCTATAAAGCTGCTGGAACCAAGACTGTGTGGTGTTGGCATGAGGACAGATGTATAGATCGATGGATCAGAACTGAGAATCCTGAAATAAACTCTCACATTTATGGTCAAGTGACTTTCAACAAGGATGCCAAAGCAATTCAATGGGAAAAAATAGTCTTTTCAACAAATGGTGCTGAGCTGTTTGGATATTCACATGCAAAATAATGAATCTAGACTCCTTTACATCACTCACAAAAAATTAACTCAAAATCAAAGACTTAAATGGAAGACCTGTAAGTGTGAAACTCCTGGAAGAAAATATGGGAGTAAATGTTTGTGATTTGGGGCTAAGCAAAGATTTCTTAGATACGACAACAAAGCACAAGCAACAAAAGAAAAAGTAGATAAAGTAGGCTTCATTAAAAATTAAAAATGTTTGTGCTTCAAAGGACATTATCAAGAGAGTGAAAAGAGAGTGAAAAGAGAACTGGTATAGCTCAGTTGCTGAGCATCATCTCCCAAAGCAAAAGGTCGCTGGTTCGATTCCCAGTCAGGGCACATGCCTGGGTTGCAGGCCAGGTCCCCAGTTGGAGGTGTATGGGAAGCAACTGGTTGACATTTCTCTCCCTTTCTTTCACCCGCCTTTCCTTCTCTCTAAAAATAAAGAAAATCTTTTTAAAAAGAGAGTGAAAAGACAACATACAGAATGGGAGGAAATATTTGCAAATCATGTATCTTTACATGAAAAGGTGCCCAACATCATTAGTCACTAGGAAAATGAGATACCACTTCACCCTCAGAAGAACGGCTATAACAAAAAAGATGCCTAACACTGCAAGGAAGTGAAGAAACCAGAACCTCGCCCTGGGATGGTGGAGATGTGCAATGGTGCAACTGCTGGGACAACAGTCCGGCAGTTCCTTGAAACATTAAAACGTACCATATGACCCAGCAATTGCACTCCTAGGTATGTAACCGAGAGAATGGAAAACATATGTCCATACAATAATTTGTACGTCAATGTTCACAGCAGCATTTTCATAACAGTCAAAAAAAAGAAAGAATCCAAATGTCCATCAAGCAAAGAACAGTGCTTGTTTATCGAACAGATAAACAAAATGGAGTCTAGTTGCACACTGGAATATTACTTAGTCATGAAAAGGAATGAAGTACTAATACATGCTACATATGACATCGATGAATCTTAAAAACCTTATGGCAGATGAAAGACGCCAATGACGAAAGACCACAAACTGCATGATTCCCTTTATGTTAAATATCCAGAATAGACAAGTCTACAGAGACAGAACAAGACTGGTGGATGCACAAGGCTGCAGAGGGGTTGATGGAGAGCTATCCAAGATGTACGGGGTTTCTTTCCGGGGTGATGAGAATGATTGTGGTGATAATTGCACAACTCTGAACACACTGAAAACCACTGACTTTTGTACTTCAAATGGCTGAATTGGATGGTATGAGATTTATATCTCAATTCATCTGTTAAAAAACTGAGTAAGGAAGGCACAGACTGGGAAAATGTTCCTACAAATCAGTAAGAAAAAGACACACAACCTAATTAAAATTTAAAAAGAAGCAATAGACACTTTTCAAATAGGATTTCCAAATGGCTAATAAACAGAAGGAAAGATACTCAATTTGATTAAACACTAGGGAAATGCCAATTAAACCCAAAGTGAGAAACCACGACACAATCAGCAGAATGGCCGTGAGTAAAAAGACCAACAACGCCAATGTGCTGGCCAGCCTGAGGAGTGAGTGGTACTCCCATACATCAGAATGGGGGCATATACTGCTTCAGACTCTTTGTAAACCTATTTGGCAGTTTCTAAGGAAGCCAAATCTATAGCCCAGTGATTCCGCTCCAAGGTAAATACTGAGGAGGAATCAGTGCACAAGTTCCTTAAAAGATACGTGTGAAACACTCACAGCAGTTTCACACAGGCACACCATGTTTTATTGTGCTTCACTTTATTGCGCTCCACAGATGTTGCATTTTTGCAAATGGAAGGCAAAACTGTCCACCAGCAAAAGATGATGACTTGCCTTATTGCAATGGTGTGGAACGGAACCTGCAATGTCTCCGAGGTCTGCCTGCAATAGCCCAGGACTGGAAACAACCTAAATGATCATTAACAGGAGGACAGACATACCAACTCTGGTATATCCACACAAGGAAAACTGATATGCGTGAAAACATGGATGAATCTCACACATTTTGTAGGGCCAAAGAAGCCACGCACAAAAGAATACATAATTCGTAACTCCATTCATATGAGGCTCAAGGACAGGCTAACCCAATTGAATGTGATGGAAGACAAAACGGTGGTAACCCTCTGGGGGTAGGGAGGGTGACTGACTGAGGAGGGACATTAGAAGCATCTTCTGGATGATATAAATGTCTTATCAGGGTGGTGGTTACAAGTGTGCACATACACCCACCTTTCTTAAAAATTTAAGCTCTATCTTTAGGATTTCTCGACTGTAGTAAGTTATAAAACTTTCTTTTTAACCAGTTCTCTGAGCCCCTGGGGGAAGAGAGAACAAACACTGCTTTCCCCCACTGCTTTCATGTCTCCTCCAAAAACTTCATTTGTGTCCAGACCTCGGGGCCGAGTGAATCTCCTGGGCCGGGAGTTCACAGCCCTTCAAAAGCCAGTCCAGCCTACCTCTGTAGCTGACTGCTCGTGACTGCTATACCAATGGTTCTCCATGTTAAGTGTGCCTCACCATCACCTGCGGGACCTATTCAAATTGCGCAGATTGCTCACCCGACCCAGAGTTTCCATTCTGTCAGTCAAGGTGGAGCTGGAAATTTTAATTTCTCGCCAGTTCCCAGGTGATGTTGCTGCTGCTGGTCCCAGAACCACACTTTGAGCGCTGATACTTTCTATGAATCCTCTTTTCCAGCCTCTGTGTCTTTGTTCTGTGCTTCTGGCATCTGACTCATATCTCACTTATGTTTAAAAGCAGCTTCAAACACCACCTCCACCATGAGGCCCTCCTGAGTTACTTCATCAGTCAGTTGAAGGTCCTCTCAAGTATCCTATAGCCTCCAGAAATTTTGGGACACAGCCTGAAGGGAGCCACCCCGGTCTTAGACTGTCCCTGAAAGCTCATGTTTCAGCTTAAAACTTAATACATATTTTATTTTATTCTTTAAACTATATCCATGTCTGATTTAATGTGTTTAAAAATTACGTATCTAGAGCAAAGCAGAGGCTCTTAAACAATGTGCTCTGTTTGCTCTGTGGCCTTGAGCATTCCTGGACACCTACTGCATATCTCTGGCAAGGTTGTATGTATCCCAGCCTGGAAAGCAATGGCTTTGCAAAAGTTTGCACTGCCAGGCTGTTCACTTACTCTGAATGTTTCTGTTACCTCCCCTCTAAACAAGCTGAGAGCAGACATAAGCTGTGTCTCATTCCCTTTGGTTTTACCCTCATGTTGACCTGGCTTTGTTCACAGCTGTGCTAAATGAATGCTACTTTTTCACTAGGATCTGTTTTACGTGCAAATTGGAACTAACCGGGGACTTTTTCAACTCCAATGATCAGGGAGCATCCTGGACTAATTAAATACAAATCTCTTAAGGTGGAATGAGCATTCATATTTTTTAACACTCCCAGGTACCCGTGAACAGCCAGGGTCGGAACCAGTGTCCTACAGGGTGCTGATTTCTAGGGGGCAGCGAATCACAGAGAGCCCGTGCTGAGGAAGGGACCTTACAGGATCATCTCTCTGTGAATCTCAAATGTTACTGTCCATCAGGATCACCTGGGGGATTCATTAAAATACAGAGGGCTGAGCCCCACTCCTGGAGTTTCTGATTTAGCAGTTTTGAGGTGGGACCCAAGAATACACATTTGGGCACTGCTGATTTGGAGACCCACTTTGAGAACCACTGATTTAAATGAATATTCCTGTCACCATGCTCGGTGGAGACCCAGGTTATGAGAGCCCGAAATCTAGCCTCCACCTGCCTTTGAACCAAAGCTTCTCCACTTTCACCCACTTTTCTTATTGGGGTTCTGAGTCCAATTTCATTTGAAGACAAGCTTCTGTGGCTAAAAGGTCTGAGTCCCACCAGACACCTCAGGGTGAGGGAGGAAGGAGGAAGAGACTTTCAGGGTCACACAGAAATATTTTTCCTGGACTGAATGAAAACACAAGCGTTCTGGGGCTTTGTCTGGGTTAAACTCTGGGTCCCCCAGCATCACCCCTTCCCACTGAACCTACTGGACCCACCTTCCCTGCTCAAGTCTCCAGGGCTCCCAAATTCCTATGCCTCCCTTTTGAAACACCAGGGCACATGGCATTCAGGCTCGCCCTGAAGACAGCTCTCCGGCCACTTCCTGTACACCCCACACTCCCAAGCCCTCCCCTCTGTGCACTTATTCCCGTTGCTCCCACCCTCTGGAGGCCTGTTCCTACTTTCCATCCATTGATGCCAATTGCAAAACTCCCGGTCCCGAGTCCCTCCTCGAGTCCCTCCTCGACTTCAGTCCTCTCACTGACACGGATTCCCTCCCTCCTCCCTCCTCCGGCTGCTTACCACCTAACCAGACCCTCCCACATCTGTTCATCTCCTCCCCTTCTCAGAGCTCTGGAGTTAAACAGCCCTGGCCCCACTTCTCACTGCTGTGTGACTTTGGGTAAGTCACCTTCTCTGAGATTCAGTTTTGGCCCCATCCAGCCATCTAAGAAATATTTATTGAGCACAAACTATGTGCAATTAAATGAGATAATGTATATAAACTGCCAAGCACATATAGGAGGTCAATAAATGTTCACTGCCCCCACTCCACCCTCTTCTACAGCATCTGAAGCACTGGATGCTGACCATAATGAGGAGCAAGAACTGACTGGGTGAGGAAAGAGGGCACCGCACACAGGTAAGTAAACTCACAATGATAACAGAGCTCTGTCAGATCCTGCGTTGGCCTGTCACTTCAGCACTGAGGCCACGGCCAAGTGAAACCCCCACATAGCGATGAGGGAGGGCTTCTGAATGAATCTATTTCTCTTAGCAGTTTGAGAGGTCTGGCTCTGTGCTGGGCTCTCCGGACACCCTTTCAAGTGGTCGCTATCACTGAGAAAAGCAGGGGCGCATGAGTGGGAGGCACACAGGTTGGATCTGGAAGCCTCCCATTGCCTTTCTGTACTGCATCCTCCCTAAACTCTTCCCAAAGTCCTTTCTGCCCCTTCATGAAAACCTGCCAGTCTCAGGCTCACAGCCTTCAGGGCACCCCCTTCCACCTCAGGGTACCGGGAGCCCTCTCCTGATCACACACATTCCCTCGGGGAAATCCAGGCCTCTTGGGAGGTTCAGTTAACACCTCTACACTTGATCACTTCCGGTGCATACCCCATGCCCAGCCGACCACTAGGATGTTCTTCCCTGAGCCCCTCACACTTCACAAGAGCCACACTAAACTCATCATCTTCCCCCAATCCCAGCCTGAGAAATTCCAGCACTTTCCTTCTTTGTGAGTCAGCACCCCAGTAATCAGGGGCCAGCTGGGAGCCCTCCGTCTCCTGCACCCCACAGTCCATCAACCATCAAGTACACAGTCCTGTCCAGCTCACTGTCACCTCTTGCTGGAATCACCCAGCAGCCTCCCCAAGGACCTTCAGGGGATCAACCCCAAACCCCAAACATGCCTCATGGGGCTCCCTGTGGTCACCCCATACCTTGCTGGCCTCAGCTCTCACCGTTCCCTCACTCACTGACCACACTCCCGCCAGGCTGAATTTCTCTGAGTTCCCAAACACACTATCCTCTAACTGGCCTCTGGGCCTTTGAACATCCTGATCCCTTTGCCAGATGCAAGCCTTCCTCACCATTCCTTCACCTGGCTAACTCCTTCCCATCCTTCAAGTCTCAGCTTAGTCACATCTCCTCCAGGAATCCTTTTCTGAGTCCAGAAGCCCAGGGCAGGTGCCTCCCATGCACACCCCAGCTTCTGGATGCCCCCCCGCCACTGTATTAATGCTGTTTATTTCCATGCCCATCTCTCTCATTGACTGTCAGTTTTTGATGGGCAGGGACCCCACCTTCTCATTCCTCCATAAGTCCCCTGCACCCAGCACACAGGAAGTGCTCAGGATATATTTCTGACTGAAGAAATGCTGAGACTGCTGGAAGGAACGACCCCACCATCACTCACTCATCAGGTGTGTATTAAACACTAGTGTTGTACTGGACACTACAATCCACTGGGGATGGGACCCGTCAAGCTCTGCCCTCAAGGAGCTCTGAGTCCCATGAGGGACCAGACCACAGACAAGTACCTAGAAACAGCCCCAAGTGCACAAAGCAACACAGGTGAAGGAAACAATGGACAATTCAAAAATCATAGCTGAAGACTTCAATATCCCACTCTCAGCAGCAAATGGACAATGAGACAAAATCATCAGCGAGGGTGCAGAAGACTCAAACAGTGCTGTCGATCAGCCTGACCTACATGACGTCTATAGGACAGCCACCCAACCAGGGCAGAAAACACGTTCTTTTCAAGTACCCATGGAACATTCTCCAGGATATACTGTATGTCAGGTCATAAATGAGTCTCATTAAATTTAAAAAGACTGAAACCACACAAAGTACATTCTTCAACTCAATGGAATTTGAAATCAGCAGCAAAAGGAAATTTGAAAAATTCACAGATATTTGCAAATTAAACAGCATGATTTTAAGCAACTCATGGGTCAAAGAAGAAATCATAAGGGAGATGAGAAATCCAGGCCTCTCTAAGAGCTTCAGTTAACATCTGGATGAAACTGAATAAAAATGAAAACAACATAAGGAAACAAATACATAAATTAGATTATTTTAGACAGTGAAAGATGCAATGAAGAAGGCAAAACAAAGCATAAGCGAGTGTAGACGAGGGGTTATAGTTACAGATCTGCACCTCCCTGCATCCACACTCACCCCTGCCATGGCTTCATTATGGAGGAGAGCATATCCCTGACCCCTGCCTTTGGGCCTGGCCATGGCACTTGCTCTGACCAATGGAATGTGGACAAAGCAAGTTGTGAGCTGGAATTTTAGAAGCTCTCTGGTGTTTCAACTTGCTCTCAAGCCAATACCATGGGAAGAGCCTCCTCTGGGTGCCTGCTACCCCTGCAGCCTGGGGCCCCAGAGTGAACACACAAGAAGCACAACCACTGAGCTGAATGCAGCTCTGACCAATTCACTTCCACTTGATTCAGCTTCTCTTGCAACTAGGAGTGCCCAATGAGTCGAGCGAAGCTTTCAGGAATTCTTTTTCCAGTGAACTAGCTCAGCTGGAAGCATAGCTTTTGCTTTCCTCCCTTTCTTCCTGCCTGGGACATCAATGTGATGGTCAGAGCTGTAGCAGCTATCTGTGTTCATGAGGAACTGTGGAAAGGATGCAGCAAAGAGATGGAACTTTGGTCCCTGAGACTTTGTGGAAGTGCCAAACTTGACCTGGACCTCCTACTTCTAGACTTATTTCACATGGGAGAGTAACCTCTAAATTATTTAAGCCATCATAATTGGGTTTTAAAAATATATTTTATTGATTATGCTATTACAGTTGTCCCATTTCCCCCCCTTCATTCCCCTCTGCCCTGCATACTGCCTCCCACCTGCATTCCCTCCCTGTCTTTAGTTCATGTCCTGGGTTGTCCATATAAGTTCTTTGGCTTCTCCATTTCTTATAATATTCTTAACCTTCCCCTGTCTATTTTCTACCTACCATTTATGCTACTTATTCCCTATAACTTTTCCCTCTCTCTCCCTGCTGATTGCCCCACTGATAATCCTCCATGTGATCGCCATTTATGTGATTCTGTTCCTGTTTTAGTTGTTTGCTTAGTTTGTTTTTGGTTTTGTTTAGGTTTGGTTGTTATAGTTGTGAATTTATTGTCATTTTACTGTTCATATTTTTTATCTTCTTTTTCTTAGATAAGTCTTTTTAACATTTCATATAATAAGGACTTGGTGATGATGAACTCCTTTAACTTGACCTTATCTGGGAAGCACTTTATCTGCCCTCCCATTCTAAATGATAGTTTTGCTGGATAGAGTAATCTTGGATGTAGGTCCTTGCCTTTCATGACTTTGAATACTTCTTTCCAGCCCCTTCTTGCCTGTAAGGTTTCTTTTGAGAAATCAGCTGATAGTCTAATGGGAACTCCTTTGTAGGCAACTGTCTCCTTTTCTCTTGCTGCTTTTAAGATTCTCTCCTTCTCTTTAATCGTAGATAATGTAATTATGATGTGCCTTGGTGTGTGCTTCCTTGGGTCCAACTTCTTTGGGATTCTCTGAGCTTCCTGGACTTCCTGGAAATCTATTTCCTTTGCCAGAATGGGGAAGTTTGCCATTATTTTTTTCCAATAAGTTTTCAATTTCTTGCTCTTTCTTTTCTCCTTCTGGCACCCCTATGATTCAGGTGTTGGAATGTTTGAAGTTGTCCTGGAGGTTCCAAAGCCTCTCCTCATATTTTTGAGTTCTTGTTTCTTCATTCTGTTCTGGTTGAATGTTTATTTCTTCCTTCTGGTCCAAACTATTGATTTGAGTCCCAGTCTCCTTCCTATCACTGTTGGTGCCCTATATATTTTCCTTTATTTCACTTTTTATAGCCTTCACCTTTTACTCTATTTTGCAACCATATTCAACCATTTCTTTGAGCATCCTGATTACCAATGTTTCGAACTCTGCATTTGATAGGTTGGTTATCTCTTTGTCACTTAGTTATATTTTTTCTGGAGCTTTGATCTGTTCTTTCATTTGGGAAATTTTTTTTCCATCTCAGCATGCCTGTTATGTAGTAGGGGTAGAGTTTAGCTTTTCACCAGTGAGGGGCAACCCACATTGATGTGTTGTGATGCTATATGGGGGGAGGGGTCTGAGAGGGAACAGTGCCACTTGCTCTGCTCTCTGCTGGTTTTCAGTCACTTCCCCCACTACCCACAATCAAACTGGGCTCTTCTGGTGCTGATTTCCAGGTGGGTAGTTTTGTACATGTTCTAGGACCCTGTGGGTCTCTCTGACACACTCTCTTGTAAGGCTGAGAGTTTCTCCCACTCCCACAGGTTTTTTCAGTCAGAGGTTTTGCAGCTTTATTTCCCCATGCTGGAGTCTAGCGTTGTTCAGTCTGTCTCACCCCCCAATTGTTCCTCCTAGTTTATCTGCACCCAAATGTGGGGCTGCCCTATCTGCCAGCCACCTCCTCACCCAGTCCTCCTGTTGTTGCCCTGCTGGGAGTCCTCTCTGTCCACTGCCCATCTCCGCCCCTCCTACCGGTCTGCATGAGTGTTTTTTCTTTAACTCCTTGGTTGTTGGACTTCCATACAGTTTGATTTTCTGTCAGTTCTGATTTTTTGTTTGTTTTTAAATTTGTTGTTTTCCTTTTGGTTGTGTGAGGAGGCACAGTGTGTCTACCTCCATCTTGGCCTGGAGTCCATAACTGGCTTTTTATCACTAACAGTCAAATACAACTTTTAGCTGACACAGAATTATTAGGAAAGCTTTCTGTAGTAATTCCAAAAGTAGTCAAACAGTGTCTCCTATCTCACACGGTCTTTGTGCAATGTTAGCTTGATACTCCTCCCACTGAATGGTATAGACTATATTCCCTCCTCTTGAACTTGGGTGGACCTTTGTGTCTGTCTCGGTTAATAAAAGTATGGTGGAAGTGGTGCTATGTAATTTCCAAGGCTAGATTATACAAATGCCACGTACTTCCTCCTAGCTGTCTTGGGACACTCACTCTTGGAACCCAGCCACCACGCTGTGAGGAAGCCTGAACTTGCCCATGCAGAGAGACTGCATGGAGAGGCTACAAGTAAGTGTTCTGGCTAACAGCCCAGCTGAGGTCTGAGACAACAGCCAGCACCAATCAGCAGCCATGTGAGGGAGGGCACATCCAGGTGATTTCAGCCCCTAGCCATCAAGTCACCCCTGGTCTTTTAAAATAGTTTTAAATTTATTTTCCAATTACAGTTGTCATACAACATTATATTAGTTTCAGGTGAGTCACCGCTAGTCTCTCGAGTGTTCTCCAGACATCATGGAACAGAGACACGCTCTCCCACCCTTGCCCTGTCCGAAGTCCAGAAAATCTTAGTACAATAAAAATGGTTGTTTTATGCTATTAAGTTTTGGGGCACCTCCTCTTCTTTGAGGAGGTGATATTTGAACTGAGACCAGAGTGAGAAGGAGGAACCGGCTGTGAGAAGGCCAGGGGTAGGACATTGCAGCAGAGGGAAAGGCAAGTTCACAAGCCAGGCGACATGACTGCATCTGAAGCAGTTGAAGAACAGCAAGAAGGCCGGTTGTGGTGGGAGCGAACGAGGAAGAACACGTCAGAGACAGTGCCAGAGAGGCAGACAAAGGCCCGGTCACTGAGGGCCCTCCTTGGTGTGGGGACTTCTCCTGGGGGTGTCAGATGGTGATGACTGCCAGAGTCACCTCTCCTAGTTGGCACACTGGCTTCTGAACAGGCCGTCAGTGCCTTGGCCCAAATAAGGGACCCATGGTAAGAATTTTTAGCTACTGTTAGGGGAGGAATTTTTTTAGATGAGAAAACAGAGGATGAAAGGTGTGCAGGAACCATGTCTGTTTAAAATCTCCAACTCACTATATACAAGGAGAAGCATAAGCCCTTTATCCTGGCATTTTAGGTACATCTCAATCTGGTTCTAACCTTGTTTTTGGACCCATTACTTAACCCCCTGCTTTCATTAACCTGCTTTTCCAAACTTATCCACACCCTAACCATATGTATGTGATGAGGCACCATTCTCCAGACATACCCTGTACCTTCTGGCCTGTGAGCATTTCCATGCTGACTACCTGCCTCATGTGCCCTTCTCTATTACCTAGTCTGGGGACTGATTCAGTCCACCTCAGTGTCACCTCCTCTGCCAACCTTCCTGGATACACCAAAGGAGAAAATTCTCTCCTTCCCTCATGCTCCTGCAGACTTTGCACAAAACTAAAGATGCACATGATATACTTACCACAGAGTAGCATAATTGTCTGTTCACTTTTACAGTCCCCCCCCACCTTAACTTTCACAAAAAAAGGGAGACCTACTCAAGGGTAGGTTCATCTTTAGGGTTCCAAGGCCTATCTCAGTGCCTATGGTACTGTGAACCTCCTATGATGTTCCATCCAGAGGGAAGGAGTAAGATGGATGGTTGGGTGGATGGATGGATGGATGGATGGATGGATGGATGGATGGATGAACGGATGGACCAGTGGACAGAGAGGTGAATGACCGGATGAATGGGTAGGTGAATGGCTAGATGGACGGGCGGACATATGAGCAGTGGATGAACTGGGAGTGGGGAATGGCTGCATGGACATGTCATTAGGTGCATGGATAAATGAAAGGACGGTTGAGTAGGCAAAAGGCTGCCAAGATGCATGGATGAGAAATTGACTATATAGGCAGATGAGTAGGTGGGTGAGCGTTTTTGACCGGGTTCTCAAGAAGGATGGAACGAGTCTTTAAACTAGAAGTCAGCAAACTTTTTCTGTAAAGGGCCAGATAGATATTTTAAGCTTTGTGCACCACAGATGGTCTCAGTCATATGCTCTTTCTTCTTTGTCTTTTTTTTTACAAACATTTAAAACATGTAAAACCCATTCTTAGTTAATAGGCTATACAAAACAGGATCTTAACCATTAGAATTAAATTTTGGATGACCAGAATTTTTAATAATCCCTGAGTAAACTCTGTCTGCCATTTGAAAAGCACAGAGTTGCACCTCAAACTCAGAAGGCCAGAGGCCATCCTCAACCCTCTCTCAACAACAGCACAACAGAGTTTTGGGCTTTTCCAGCTGGGGAGGTCAGAGTGCATGGTCGACCTCTCCCCATCACTGGGCAGCCTTGGGATTTCAACAGCAACAAATCTCAAAGGAGAAATTCTGAAAGAGAACCTGCTAATTTAGCAATCAGCAATGGATTCGGGTTGGGGAGTGGTGTAGAACACCCCCAAATCTGTGAGTCTCCTTTTGACTATGACCCCTGGCTAGGACTTGGAGTCACATTGTGGCATTTCTGCCTTTTCTATCCCCATAGGTACTGATGTCATACATGTAGCTCCAGACGACAATTTCCCGCAACTAGCTTATGAGTTGTGACTTTTATGGGCTTTTTTTCCTCCTCAGGATATTATTATGAGTTACCAGCAGCTTCAGCATCTTTCCAACTGGCAGGAAGTAGTGCAAACACAGATGGAAGTTTCCCAGTTAAAACCCTCTTAACAAAGTCGTAAAACAAAAAAAAGCCCAGCCCCTCTATGACATGCTGCCAGCTCTGAAGCAAGTGAGAAAGAAAAAAACATAGCAGTGATTCTTTCGGCCCTTGCTAAGTAGATCTCTTAGCCCTAAAGGTGTGTGGGCGGGGGACTGGAACATTTCCTGCACAAGGACTTTAGGGTCCTGTAACGCACACACAGCTCTCTTCCTGAGGGCAAAAACGAGGGGCTGGGATCGCAGACCAGAGTAGCTCTCTGTCTCTTCCTGGGGACCTGGGTGCCCCTGTTAACATGGCAATGTGACACCAGGGTGATGTCACTGACAGGGGCCACAGCTGGATTCAGCAAGAGACCTGGCTTGGTGCTTTGCTGCCTCTAGAGAGGTCCCTTCCCTGAGGAACTCCAAAGGCAGTTGAGAATGCAGAATTAACACGTGATCTCCTGACACGGGAGTCAGGAGAATGGGTGTTTGTCCTGGCTCAGTCACTGTGTGACAGTGGCCAAGTCACTCTTTTTGAACCTCCATATCACCACTGACAAAACGTTCAGTGTGGGCACCCCCAGCTCTGATGTTCTTGGGAAGACATGACGAATAATACAAAGCAGTGCAGAATCAGATACTAAACTACAGGGAGATTGCAAGTGGCTTAAAAGCCCAGAGAAGGGCACTGTCACAAGGGCCTGGGGTAGCTGAGCCTACCACATCCTTTCACTTCCTATGTCTTTGCTGTACTCTATTCCCTCGCCTCCTCAGGAAAGCCCACCTAGATTTCCCCAGGTTGTCAGTCATTTCCCTTGTGCTCCAAATCATTATTGATTCACTAACCTGTCTCCTTCACTGTTCAGATTGTGCCGGAGTAAGAGCCTGTTTGATTGGTCTTTCCAATCCCAAGCTCTTATCACATAGCAAGTGTTTAAAAAATGTCTGGTGAACTGAACTGGACTGCAAAGGGAGACTTTCTAGGCAATTTTGTGGGTTTTGAAGGGTGGCAGGGATACCTGGGGAGTCCCCAAGCCTGGCCTCCTCTCCTTTGAAGGTCCAGAGGATTCCCTCACTGCCGGCTCAGGCATTACTGCCTCAATGCTGAGATGACTGAGAAAGTCATGATACCCCAACTGCTCTGTCACTGTGCAAACACATCACCTCCATACGGAACAAAACATTATAAAGTGCACACACATGTATACACAAACACAAAGACACACACAAACTCACACACAACAATGACACAGAACTAGGGAACTGAGGAAACCATAGACCTCCTTCCAGAAATCTCAGCACATCCCCCAAGCAGCCCCCACAGGGGCAGGGAGGCATACCCACAGAAAGCACGGTGCTACCCACCCCTGAAGCATGTGAGTTAGGGGACAGACTTCCCTGAAAAGTCTCTGAGAATGCTTGCCTGCTCCCAAGCCTCTGTACATGGAAATCACCTCTGCCTCCTCATTGCTTTCCTGTCTCTTATATCACCACCTTGTAAAAGGGCAATTAGTTTTGGGCAGTTAGAATGATTTACTCACCAGATGTAAGTGCTGGAGCATCTCCACATATCTGTAGAAGGAAAAAGGGTTGCGTTTGCATTAATTCTCATCCTGTACAAGCCGAGGAGGGGTGATGCTCTGTTAACAAGTTCAAGGCCAGAGGCAGCTGCTTGAGGACTCACGCTTTTTCGGAAGAGAGCAGTTCCTGTGCGATGACATGGGCTCTGGACTGTCCTTCCACCTGTGGGAGGAAACAGAGCAATCAGGAAGAACAGCACCAATGGGCACGGCAGAGGGAGACCCTGGCTCCACACGCATCAGGTCCACAGAAGGACGTCCATGCTGCTGAAGGCAAATTTCTTGAACTTTCCAGATATTCCCTGGCACTCATTACCTATGCCTGTTCAACCTCGCTGTACCTCAGTTTCCTCATCTGTAGAAGTGGATATTAATAGCATCTGATTCAGAATGTCATTGAACTAATGCTCAGCACAGTGCTGGACACATAGTCAGTACTCAATAAGTGGCCACTATCATGACTGTGATCTTGAACAACCTGTAATTCTCTGTGAGTAGGGAGCTCTCTCCTATCTCTTGCCTTTGCAGATACTGTCCTCTCAGTGTCCCTTTCCCCTTCTCTGCCTGGCTAACTCCCAGTTATCCTTTAAGACTTAGCCATACCATCTATCACTTCCTCAAGGAGCCTTTCCGGATTCCCTCCTTGAACTGGCTATCCTTTCTGGGCATCCCCCCCTCAGGGCACCAACTATGTCTACCCGGGGACCACAGGCCATCAATTTCACCTCTGCATGAGTGGTGCCTGGCACAGATTCCCTTTTTTGACTGACTGAATGAATGGATGGATGGATGAGCATATCACCCACTTTGGAAGCATTAATGCTCTTGGCTGCTCTCAGAAGGTGAGCTATGTCACCCATCTGAGCCCCAACTTCTGCACCTGTAAGAAAGGATGGCAGGGGCAGAGGCAGATAGACACCTGGGCCTTCTGCCACAAGCAGGCCCCTCCTCTACAGCCCCAAACCTGCCAGATATCAGACATGGTTGGTGGCTGGGATCCAGAACACTGGGCGGCCTGGCAGAACAGATGGTGGGTGCTGGGAATGTGCAGGCATGGCTGGGGGGCAGGGTGGCCCAAGGGGGGGCAGGGTGGCCCAAGGGGCAGCAGGGGGCATTCAGAAGGGACGCCTGGCTTCTGGTTCCAGCTCTACCACTGCCTCCCAGTGCAACCTGCACAAGTCACTTTCTGAAGTCAGGCTTCGGTTTCCTCCTGTGTGGACAAGCGACCTTTAAATTCACTTCCTGCGTGTTACCAAACTTGAGGAGTTGTTGGTCAAGTGAATGAGTGGCAGTTATGAGCGAGGACTCAGGAACTAGGCAGTTTGGATTCAAATCCTGCCTCTGCCTTTTTTGTTAATTGAACAAGTCATTTAACCTCTCCATGTCTCAATTTTCTAAATAAGAAAATGTGTACAACAGTATAACGGTATCTAACACACACGCATATTGTAAGGATTAAAGGAGAATAGATACACATTTATATATATGTTTATAAATATATATAGAAATCCATCAATAGATCTATAACTCTATCTATGTATAGATATCTGTTGAGGAATCTTATCTTCTCTCTCTCTCTCCATATATATATATGTGTGTACATGTATATGTGTATGTATATATGTGTGTGTGTGTGTGTGTGTGTGTGTTGTATCTTACACTTGGAACAATGCCTGCCACACCATAATGGTTGTTATCCTTGTTTTTGTTATTGAGGTGGTGCCAGAAACAGAACCAAGTACTCAGAACCTTGGCTTCTACCCACTGAATGACAGTAGCAGGGATGGAATAAGAAAAATAATTTACATGGTCAAGTGGGGAAAAGGCCTCAGCTGCAAAATGAAGGCTGAGCCACTCCTCTGGCAGTAGCAGCCGAGGCAGTGGAAAGCAAGTGGGCTCTGGAATCAAGCACATCCAAGTTCAAATCCTGGCCCAGCATTGTTTAATTGTGTGACATTTGGCAAACCATTACCTCTGAGCCTTAGTTTCTTCATCGAAAATGCAGTGGAAAATAATCGGCCTGACCTCATATGCTGGTCTTTTTGATGATGTGTTCCTCACTGTTCTCCATGCTGGTGATGTTCTCCAGACCTCCTCATTCTTACTTTCTGACTTTTTCAGGTCTCTGCTCAAAAGTCACATCCCTACCTCAGTGTGGCCATCCGTGACCACTTGACCTAAAGAACACCCAAAGTCACTCTCTAATCCCAGGGTTTCTTAACCCTGGCTTTACTGACATTCTGGGCCAGACAACTTTTGTTGCAGGGGCTTCCTATGTATTGACAGCATCTATGGCTTCTACCCCCTGGATGACAGTAGCAGCCCTTCACTGTGGCGATCAAAGTATCTCTAGACATCGCCAAATGTCCTCTGGAGGCACAAGTCTCACCCCCTATTGAGAAGCATTACTCTAACACTTTATCTTGCTGTATGTTTCTTTACAGCAATATTATCCCTGCACAAATGGATAAAATGAGATACAGTGCCTGACGGATAGTAGGTGCTCAATAAATGAGTTCCCTCCCTAGCTAGTCCATCTCTAATAGTCTCTTAGTGTTTTCTGGCAATGCAGCCCCTCTGAAGCCACCCCGATAGTGCAGACCCTTGCCCATGGTCAGTCAGTCCCCTCCTGCCTCTCACTGCGTCTGCCACGGCATCCACGGAGCAGGAGGGGAAACTGTGAGGTCTGCAGAGGCTTCCTGCCTCACCTGGCCTTCCGCCCTCCCACTGGCGCCAAATTGTGACTCACTGTCTGCCTTCTGCATCTGCAGGGCTAGCATGGGGCTCTGTGGACAAGAGCAGCTCACTCTTCCCATTGCAGGGGCTCCTTCAGAGTCCCACGTGTGAAAAGGCTTTGTAAACAAAACTTTCTCAATGGAAAATGTATTCTGCCAGGACGGGCCTCAGCAGCTAAGAAACCCTGTGGTCAAGCTTCCACAAAGAGAATGACTCTAGAGAAAGGACAGAAGTCAGGGGATCTGAACCTGAGGTTCTTCCCCCATAGAAAGAGGACAAGAGACAAGATGATCTCCAACCTCTAATCTGCCAGAAGCCTGTGATTCAATCCTCTTTGTCACCCAGTATGACGCTGAGAGGGCCTGATTCAAATCCTGGGGGCCGCCCCTTCCTATTGCTATGCCCTTGGACGCGTTATTTCTCTTTTCTGAGCCCCATCTGTAAAACACAGATGATGATGATAATAATACCTACTTATTAATATAACCGCTAGCATTTACTGAACACTTAGTGTGTGCTAAGTGTGGCTCTAAACTCTGTACACATATTATCTCACTGAACCTTCCCAAAAATCTATGAGGTAGGTATTTATTATCTCCATTTTACAGATGACTAAACAGAGACACAAATAATTCCTACCCTTTTCCCAAAGTCACTGCTAGTAAGTTGCAGAGCTAAGGTTCAAATCTAGGCACTCTGGCTCCAATATCCAAGCACATAGCAGCATGCCTGGCACAGAGTAAGCACTCAGTAAAAGGCATCTCTGTTTGTCATAGATGATGGCGGGTTTTTCAAACTGGGAAGCACCTATTCTTTACCTGCACTGTAAAGCTAGCAGCTGGAGTCTTGTACTCCAGGAGGGGCCTGGGCTAGTCCTCAAGCCTCAGCTCTTCTGATCCATACCCTCAGAGTAGTGCCTATCGTGGTACGTAAGAAGGAACTATGCTGAAGGTCAGGACACCTGGATCCATGCCCCAGCCTGGCCATAAACAGTTATGTGACTAAGGGTAAACCCCTCTCAGATGCCTTGGTCTCCTCATCTGGAAGATGGGGGTCAATATTCCCACACTCCACGAGATGATGGGTGGAAGTGGTCACCCCCTGCTCGTCATTACCATTGTTAGCATCCCGAAGCTGTGGGCTGGGCTCCTGATAGGGTCGGGGCACAGGCTGCTCTGCACGTCCCTGCCAGACCCTCCTGACAGACAGGCAGACTCCCGTGGTACATACAGGCCATCCTGCTTTAGTGACTCTGCCAATGATGGATGTGTCTTTGCCAGTCAGACAAGAGGGAGGCCTGGAAGGCCATGTGCCCAAGGCTCTCCTCAGAAGCTGCTTATGGGCGTTGCCCAACCGGGCCATATAATATAGATGTTTGTTTAACCAGGAAATGAACTCGGAGGTTGACAGCAGTGTCCAGGGACAGACTTCTGGGAACAGGGTTCCTCCCAGGAGTGTGTGTGTGGGGGGTGGGGTGGGGCTATCGCCTTTCTCAGGCTGACACTGCAGGTGCTACCTCAGGGGGCTCCTGACCCCTCTGCCTAAGGCTGAAGCAGCTTACCACCTCCGTTCCCCGCGGCTCCCTCGACTGCACTTCCTCCCCAGGCCCCAGGCAAACCAGCCAGGTCACCACTGGCTATTCTGGGACCAGGTCAGGTTGGGAGGGCCAGTCCTCCTTTAGGGATCTTTGATGTTAAACAGTGGGTTGCAGAAAGAGCTGGGAGTCCTGGTCTCTACCTCTGTGCCTCAGTTTGTCCAGCTATAAAATGGACAGTGGTTCTAGAAGAACAGCAGTTCACCAAGTGTGATCCCAGAACCTCCAAGTGCGATTCCACCTCCCTTTTCCAACTACACATCTGTGTGGGCATGGATTTTTGTGGAAGTTGACCAGAACAACAGTTCCAACAGTCTGCATGCAGAAGCAGCTAGGAGAACCCAGCTATCTTTATTATTAAACTAGGCATTAACAATATTTGCAAATATGCAAAACTATTTATTCTCAAATAACAAAATACTTGAGAATAATTATTAGTCAAACTAATAACTAATGAAATTTGAAAATAACTACTGTTATTCTCAAATAATGAAATGTTCTTATTCATTATTTAATGAATAATAACTCATAAAAAAGTTATTTTTCATTAAAAATGCTATTTATGTTAACATATAATGGGTTTATTATTATTATTTGAAAATAAACTAAAAGACAGTGTGATCTTCTCTTGTGGTAAACACTGATAGATGTATTTATAGAAATGAAAACTCTTCCAGGCTCTCCATCATTTTGAAGAGGTCTGAGAGCAAAATGTTTTGAGAGCTGCTGGTTTGGAGGCTATCCCAGAGATCATACAGGGTGATGGGTAGAAAAGCTGTTTGCTCTCAGTGAAGGCATCACCCTCAATAACAACAATACTGTTGTGAGAAGCAGGCCCACGAACCCCAGGCTCTATGGCCTGGTCCTCAGCATGACCCCAAGCATGCCCAGGGTCCGCATGATCTTTCTCCACGATGTCCTATCCTGCAGAAGAGGAAGAAACTACCTTCAAAGCTCCTAGTTGGTCCCCTCTCTAGCTGCTGGCAGGAACCTGGGTTTACACCTGCTCTGCATTTAAATAGCCACCTCTCTTTTCATGCTCATCTCTGCTAGGTCCTTGCGAAGAAGCCCCACAGCCTGACATCTTGATGCCTGGCTTGGTTCCCCCTCCCCAGTTCCCAGCTGTCCTCTTCACCTATGGTCACGTGGGAACCCCAGTCTCTGTGCTGTAACTCCCAGCCTCGTGCCTACTTGAGACTTCCTTCTCAGACAGCTTTCACCTGCACCCACTTCTGCTCCATCCACCCTGGGAGTGTCCCTGCTCAGAACTGCCCTGTCTCTAAAGGGATGAGGGGCTCCCGGACCCCATCTTGGACCTAAGCTCCTTACACCTGCTGAACTGTCGCTTAGCTTATCAAGAGCTCCAGTCTCCTACCCACTCCAATCCATCCTCTGCCGCGGCCGTCACCTTCTGCTACCACCTACAGCCACAGTTACCCACTCCTGTGGCTCCCCAGCACGAGAGGAAAAAGTTGTCATTTAGCATTATGCTAAGAGCCCATGCTCTGGGGTCAGAAGACCTGATTTCAAATCCTGGGCTCTACCACTTGCTCTACTTGTGTCCTTGGACAAGTTATTTCTCTTCTCTGAGCCCCAACTGTAAAACAGGAATAACAATAATAATACCTACTTAATGATAACTAGCATTTTATCAAACACTTGGTATGTGTTAAGTATGGCTCAAAACTTTTTACATGTATTATCTTTCTGAATACTCCCAACACCCCATGAGGCAGGCACTATTATATTACTGTCTCCATTTCACAGAAGAGGACAATGAGGCACAATAAGTCCTTCCCTTTGCCTCTGACTCAGCCTGAATGCCCTTTCCACCTCTCTGCACTTCTCCATGCCCCAGGAACCCAATTTTATTCCTCAGATCAGTCTGTCTTTCCCTATCTGTGGGCCTTCTTTGCTCCTGTAGGTTCCTGTGCCCAGAATCCCCTCCAGATACAGTACGTGTCTCTAGGTCACACACTAAACCTGAGGTGGGGCAGGGTGCCAAGGCAGGCACCCCATGTGCCCCATGTCCCCTGTCTGCCTCCTCTGCCACACAGTCTGTCAGGAAAAAATAATCACGAGCTGTTTCAAGCCCAGGGGTAATATTCCTGAGTCTTCATTGTTTTGAGGGTCCCAGGGAGGGGCATGCTAGACGGTTCTGAGGTCACATCTGGAAAAGGGAGAGTGCCAGGAAGCTGGAGGCGGCAGCATCAGACTCCAGGAGAATGCTGTCCCCAACATTCCTCTGGGCACCACTTCCAGAGTCATGGTCCTCTCCACCTTGCAATTCAGACTGTGATTTCCAGCACAGCCTTCAAGGGCTAGACAATTCTGAGACAGGAGCTCAGGGAGAGGCAGTTCACTTTTATCCCAGCTGTCACCTGTGCTCCCAACAGCGGCAGGGAAGGGGTGAGGCTGAAGAAGAGGAGGCAATACCTGCCAGGACAGGGCAGCGGGGAGTGGGACCAAACAGGTCTCCCCAACCAAGTGGTCAGCTTCCAGTTCATGCTGACACCTGCCTTCCTGTAGTTACAGGCTGGCGTGAGTCTGGGTTTGGTCCAGATACTTTAAACAACCTTTAATTTTGGAAAGGATTTTGGTTCTGGCTGTAGTGTGTAATGCATTTGTAAAAGCATCAAGTTATCTTGGAACGCCCTGAATGAGGCAACAGGAAACCTGATTTCTACTCCTGACTTTGCCTCTGACCTGCCAAATAACCCTGAGCAAGTGATGGCCTCTCTATGAGCTTTAGTTTTCCTTCCTGTAAGTCAGAGCAATCTCCGGCATAGCTGAGACTTCATACCCATTAAATAGCAACTCCCAATGTCCCTCTCCCCCTAGCTCCTGGCATACACCATTTACTTTCTGCTTCTAAGAATTTGACTGTTTTAGATTCTTCATATAGGTGGAATCATGAACTATTTGTCCTGTGACTGGCTACTTCACTTAGCATAATGTCCCCCAGTTTCATCCATGTGACAGAATCCCCTTCCATTTTTTAAAAAATTGATTTTAGAGGTGGGGGGTGGAGAGAAAGAGAGAGAGAGGGACAGACAGACAGACATCAATTTGTTCCATGTAGTTTTGCATTCATTGGTTGATTCTTTAAAAAAAATTTTTTTATCCTCACCTGAGGACATTTTTTCATTGCTTTTAGAGAGAGAAGGAGGGAGAGGGAAAGAGGGAAGGAAGAGGGGAGGGAGAGAGAGAAACAACAATGTGAGAAACACCGATTGGTTGCCTTCTCATCTGACTGGGAATAGAACCCACGGCCTCTCATTTCCGGGACAATGCTCCAAGCAACTGAGACACACCGGCCAGGCACTGACTGATTCCTGTATGCATCCTGCTCAGGGACTGAGCCCGCAATCTTGGCATATCAGAACACTGCTCTGACTATCTACCTACCCAGCCCGGGTCTGTTCCCTTTTAAGGCTTAATAATATTCTACTGTATATACACACCACATTTCTCCATTCATCCATCAATGGACATTAAGAGGGTAGACCTCATGTTCAGTGTTCTTACCACAGTGAAAAATAAAACAAAACAAAGTGACCTGTAAACGCCCCGTTAGCTCTCTCAGCCTCCAGAAGCCCAGTGTGACGGCGACTGTGACTGGTGCGGTCTCACTGTCCGACGGCAGGGGAAGGCCAGCATGTGGCTCACAGGGTGGCCCCAGCAGCAGGGCTGTACACCAGGCACACTCGTACACAGTGACTGACGCGAAGTCGGGAAGGAGAAGGTGCGGGTGAGTGTGGCTTTGGGACCCAAGTCCTGAACAACTGGGAGGGGGCACTGCAGCAGAAAGGAAAGTCAGCCATGAACAAGCTCCCTCAGGGCGGGGCACCCTCACTGTCCCCATACCCAACCCTTTGGCTCCTGACAGCCCCCATCCCCCCAGGACACTGAACAAGGTGTGTGAGATGTGGGAGCACCCAGGACACCTCCCAGACCTTTGAGCCTCTATTCTTTGCCATCCCTTTGTCCTGAGAGCCTGCACTCCTTATCCTCCTCCATGCATGCTGCCTTGAGCGTCTCTTTGTGTTACTGTACTGAATGCTGCACCCTCTCTGTGCATGGGTCCTGCGCAGCTGGTGAGAAGCAGGGTGAGCAGCCAGCCTGGCCCCTCGCAATACCAAGTAAGCCACACAGAACCAAACAAGTGTTTTCATTTCATTAAACTGTCATGCATCTAAGTTTGTTTTCCTTACTTAAATGTAGAAGCTGAGTCTAATGTATTCATTTCTTTATCAGTTTATTCGAAGACATTCACTGAATTAAATTTATGTGCCAGGCAGTGAGGATACAACTGTGACAGGCTACGCATGGTCCCTGTACTCCTGTGAGCTATTCTGACAGAAAAGCCAAGTAACAGGCAGAAAAATGAAGATTATAGCCACAACTTGAGATAAGTATGAAGAAGAGAAACAGAAGTGCCACCACCAAACACAGCAGGTGATCATGGTAGGCCCCCTTGAGGAGGTGACATTAACTTGAGACCTATAGCCAGCTATGCAAAAGGCAGGAAGAGTGTTTTAAGTGGCAGTAACTGCAGTGCAAAGGCCCTGGGGTGTGTTTAAAGAATAGGCAGAACTCATTTTTATATCCTTCATGATGTCTAGCCAAAGGCCTTCACATTTGTTGAATTTCATTTGATCCATGGTTAACACACGGCAACAAGAGATGACGTGGCGGATGCCAGCAACCAGAAGAGCTAGCACAAGGGGACAGGCAGGCCAGGGTGGAATGGGACGGTAATGAGTTCAGCTTGCGGTCTGCAGAGTTTGAGGAGTCTGTGGGGCTTCCGAGAAGGGCCCCAAAGGGCAACTGGAAGGCAGAGTGTGGTGCTGCACAGAGGGGTCTGGGAATGCCACCTGAGTACAGCTGGCCACTGGCCTGGAATGGTCTGAGCAATGGACACAAAATAAGAGGCAGGGCTGGAGCCAGGATTTAGGAAATAAACACCACATGCGAGGGCACAGGCAGGTAGGACATCAAAGAAGCAGGGAGAGACGAGGAGAGACTGGAGTCTGAGGGGCCCAAGAGGGGAGACCACTGAGCTGAGGCCAGAGGGCCGAGCAAGGCAGGATCTGAGGTGGACAGTGTGGAGAGGGCCTGGCTTATGGGGGTCAGGGGAGGTCATGCGAAGCAAATGACAAAAGTGAGGGAGGCTGGCCCTGACCCATGTGGTTCAGTTGGCTGGGCATCATTTCCAAAGCAAAAGGTCACCGGTTCAATTCCCAGTGAGGGCACATGTTAGGTTGTGGGATCAGTCCCCATTTGGGGAGAGTACAAGGGAAAAGTGATCAGTATTTCTCTCCCTCTCTTCCTCTACCTTCCTCTCTCTAAATAAATAAATAAATAAATAAATAAATAAATAAATAAATAAATAACATCCTTTTTAAAAAGTGAGGGAGGTGGAAGCATGGGGAAGACTTGAACACACTTTGGGGCTGAGGGAAGTCCTACAGAATTTCTTCCACCCACCTCCTTCTCCTTCGCTGCAGCTGCATGGACCTAACCTTCCGGCTCACAGAGGTCATTCCCACCAGCCCACCTTTGCACTGCTGTTCTCCGTCTGGAACACTCTGTCCCTGGTCTTCCCAATGCTTTCTCCCTCACGCTATTCTGCTGGCTGCTCAAATGATTCCTCTTCATCAAGAAGGCATTCCCTTACAAGTTAGAGCCCTCACGCATTGTTGGTGGGAATGTAAAATGGTGCAGCCAGCCACTGTGGAAGTTGATATGGTGGTTTCTCAAAAAATTAAACCTTTTGATCCAGTGATTCGGGTTCTGGGTATATACCCAAAAGAACCGAAAGCAAGGTGTCAAAGAGGAGTCTGCACACACGTCCACAGTAGCATTATTGTGGAAGCAACTCAAGTGTCCATCAACCAATGAATGGCTATGCAAAATATGGTCTGTACAGACGGTGGAATATTATTCAGCCTTAGGAAAAAAAATTCTGACCTATGCTATACTATGGATGAAGCTTGAGGACACTATAAGTGAAATAAGCCAGTCACAAAGGAAAAACATGGTATGACTCCACTTGTATGAGGTCCCAAGAATGGCCAGATGGAAAGCAGGATGGTGGTCGCCAGGGGCTGGGGGAGGGGAGGACGGGAGTTGGTGTTTAATGGGCACAGACTTGCAGTTTGGGGAGATGAAAAAATCCTGGAGGTGAAGGGTGGTGATGGTTGGACAACAATGTGAATGTACTTAATGCCATTGAACTCTACACTTAAAAATGGTTAAGATGGTGGATTTTACATTCTGTGAATTTTAACATAATTTTTTTAATGGAAAGAAAGGCCTCCTCTAGCTTCCCTGTCTAAGTTTTCACCCGTCCTCACCTCCGGTGCTCTGTCCCCCACCATCACAATGTGTTTTGTCTGTCTGCTGGTGACAGCACTTTCACTACCTATGCCGCCTCCGGAGTTTTCTGGCTGACTGTTCCCCTTCCCTAGGATATAAATACCACCAGGGCAGGGAGGCACCTGGTGGACTGGTGGCTGCTGTGTGCTGCGCCCCCAGGAGGGTGCCTGGCACACAGTAGGTATTCAGTGAGTACTTAGTAAGTAAACACATTTCTGCTGAAGAAGAGGAGGAACAGAGAGAAACTCTGAGGACACAGGGAGAAGAGATGCACATGGGACGAAACCCATGTCTGACAGGGGACGAGGCTGTTTTCTGGGGAAGAGAACAGGCTGCGGCCTGAGGAAGCTGACACAAGTCCAGAACGGTCTCCCTGGGGAAGGGGAAGCAGCATTTGCCGTGGGGCCAATGTGCAGGTCCGTGGCCTGGGAAAAACACATGGTGACACTCCGCCCAATGGCCATAACTAGGATTCAAGTGGACCCTTTAAGCTAGGCAGATGGTCAGGGCGAGGCCAAAGGTGCAAGGCCTAGGGGAATGAGGTCAGCAAGGAGGCCTGGGCTAGACCGACTGACCTTGGGTGTAGCCGGGGAGGATAGGACTTGCATAAATGGGGAGCTGGGGAGGGCGGGATGGCAGGAAGGTCTGTTCCAGAAGGCAGGGCACCAACTTCTGCCTGGGGTCAAGGGTGGACCCGTCAGGGAAATTTGATGACGATGGGTCTCAGGTGCGGGAGGGGCCTCCAACGCCTGGCTGGTCTCAGGGGAGCTGGTATTTAGCTTGAAAAGTACCCGTTAGTCTGAGAACTGGGCTCATTGTCAGGGAGGAGTGACAGCCCAGCCAGCCTTTGAATGTCTCCTTTCACAGCTAGATCTATTTTTAAGTCCTTCTCATTTTCCTTTCTTGCCCCCTCCTTCCTGCGACCCACACCCTTTGTACGTCTAGGATTGGGAGAGAGGGAGAGGTCACATGTGGGTGGACCAGCTGGGCTCAGCTTCCTATCCTGCTCCAAAAATCTCTTCCCTCCTGATTTGGTTACTCCAAAAGATCTAGAAAGAGTGGGTCTTACCACCCTTTATTTTTACATAAACCATATCAATCTGTAAGAAGTGTGGGGCTCATACCCGCCTCCAGCCTGACTCCTGGGACAGCAATTCTACTGATCACTCACACCTCCAGGCCTGTTCCCGTGAGGGACTGGAGATGGAAATCTGGCTCCCATTTTCCCCACGATGTGATGGAGGCACAGAGGAGAGGTTTTTGCCTTTTAGAGAAACAATTTTCAGATACTGTGAGAGACAAAAAAATCAGGAATAAACGCTCCTTCTCCTCACCTCCCATGCCACTGAACTCCTACAGCAAAAAGGAACCGGGAAAGATTGCTTACTCTGGAAATCTCCCATCACACCTGCCCCGAGGCCCAGCAACGTGGGAACTCTTCCACAATGAGGGCTGCCAGGGAGTGCTCTGGGAAGAGCCTCTCGAGCAGGTGCAAAGTCTGCTCTCTGGTCCACTGATCCCCTTCTGGAATCCACCCTAGAGAAAACCTTGCACGTGTGTCTAAGGAGGTGTCTGGACAGTGCACTGCAATGCTGTTGGTGGCGCAAACAGGTGAGAAACCCTGGAAGGTCTCTGAGCAGAGGGATGGAGAAATAAACCACAGCATACCCATAAAATGAAATACTGTGCAGCACTAAAAAATTAAGAGCACTATACACCAGTATGAGGAAATCTTTAAGAATTCTGTGAATGAACCCAACCAACTTACTCCAGGTTTCTAACAGTTTGATATAATTTATGGGGAAATAACTCCCCAAACAATACCACCCATCTCCCACTCATAATGAAATATGTAGGTGAATAAAGAGGAAAAGTTCCAGAACAATTCACCTCACACTGTGCCACAGTTACCTCTGTGAGGGCACAGGGACTGGGAAGGAGTGTCCCAGGGGACTCTGACCTTCACCTATAACAATTTCACATGCTGGGGGAGTATCTAGCACAGCACACCTTGTGTGATGAGAACATAATTTTTAAAAGGGTTTCAACTTTGGTGCATGGTGAACGCCTCACAAAGGACGGGGCTGGCAGGGCAGAGGTGCTCAGCTCCGTTTGGTAGATAAGAAGGCCAGTCTCCGGAGAGTGAACTGACCGGCTGTGGAGTCTAGACCCGCACTTCTCCATCTGTGAGCAGAATGACAGGATGCTCCTGTCCCTGATCCCGGCTCCCCTTGTGGGCCCCACACCTGGGTGGCCACACTGGCTCTGGTCCCAGCAGGACGTATAAGAGACCCCTGTCTGAGGCAGGAGCTGCCTTAGATCTGTCACTTTGGCATTGTTGCTGAGTCCTACCTGACCTGAGGCAGGTTGCTTCCCTGCCCTGGCCCACAGTCCCGCCTGAAAGATCTGACCTTTGTGTATTCTTTCCTGTGTGTCGGGCATTGTTCTAAGTCTCCACAGATTTATTTACTCTCATAAGTATTCTGAAGCAGGTACTATGATTGTTTTCCCGATTTCGCAGATGGGGAAACTCAGGAACAGAATGGTTAAGAAGTTGCTCAAGTCACTCATCTAGCAAGTGGCAAAGCTGGGTGTGAGTCTCTTACTCTCCAGGCTACCCTGCCTCTTGCAAGCTGCTTATCCCTGAGGGTGTCCGAGGAGCAGCCTGCAGACCAGACAGAAGGCTGGGAAGCTGATCACCAACGTGCAGGGCCCTAGGACCTCATGTCTTCATGATGACCCTGGGTGGGCCAGACCCTCTCTTCTCCCACTCCCCTCTGCCTCCTAGACTCAGAAACAACAGTTATTATGCCCCTACTATGTGGCTGGCACTTTCCCATCTGTGTTCTTATTCAATTCTTCTGCAGCCCAGCAGAGACAGGGAGGCTAAGTGCCCTTGATGGAAAGCAACTGGCCAGTGGTAACACAGCTGGAGGAGGAGATGTGGATGGTTCCAGAAGAAGGATGAATAGAGAACCCAGTGACTGTGATGGGAAGCCAATACAAGGTGGGGGAGCTTGAAGCACAGAAAGATGCAAATGGGAGGCCACGCTGCTCCGTCAGCCAGCCCTTCAACTCTTCCAGGCTTGGTCACCAGATCCAATTCAGGCTTCAAAGCCACACCACACTACCACTGACAGCTATCTATGCTCCCTGGTTCCATGACCCCAGGGATGCCCAGAAAAGGCAAATCCATCTGTAAACGGGTCAGGCATGCTAACTCAAGGTTCTCCCCCACCTTCCCAAAAAGTCAGTAGTTCCTCCTGGGAGACAGGAAGGAGTGAAGAGGTAAGAGGAAGCCCCAGGACTACAGTGAAAAGTGAACACTGGGCTTGCAGCCAGCCAGACCTGTTCCTGAGGCCTGAGCCCTTTAATCACTACCAATGTGGTTCTGGGCAAATTATTTATCCTCTCTGAAACTCTATGTCCTCATCTGTAAAATGGGGATGATGGTGCTGACTCTGGAATTGTCACAGGAGGGAAAGAGAACAAATTTGGAAGCGTTAGAGTCAGCACAGCACTCATTCTATCTGCAGAGGGAGAAGCAGGGGCAAGAGTGAAAGGGGAAGGGCATGAGGAACCGGGTGGGAAAGCTCCCCCCAGGGTGCCCAGAGCACTGGCTAGGTAACTATGAAAACACTGTCTGGACAGAGAAATGACTTTTTAAAAGAAATCAGGGGTAAAAAAACAAAATGAGGTCTTCCAGCAAGATGGAGGCACAGGTGTATATACTGTGCCTCCTTGCACAACCAAAAGAAGGACAACAATAAATTTAAGAACAAAAACAACCAGAACTGACAGAAAATTGAACTGTATAGAAGTCCGATAACCAAGGAGTTAAAGAAGAAACATTCATCCAGACCGGCAGGAAGGGCAGAGATGGACAGCTGGGTGGAGAGGACTTGCAGCAAGGTAGTAGCTGGCAGACTGGGTGGTCCCACATTAGCGTGCAGATAAACCAGGAGGAACAACTGGGGAGCGAAACGGACCACGCAACCCAGGGTTCTGTGTGGGGAAATAATGCCTCGAAACCTCTGACTGAAAAAAAAACCTGTGAGGTTTGAGGCGGTGGGAGAAACTCCCAGTCTCACAGGAGAGTTTGTTGGAGAGACCACAGAGTCCTAGAATGTACACAAACCCACCCACCTGGGGATCAGCACCAGAAGGGTCCAATTTGATTGCGGGTAGCGGGGGAAATGACTGAAAGCTGACAGAGAGCAGAGCAGGCAGCACTGTTCCCTCTCGGACTGCCCCACCCCACAGCATTACAATGCAGCCATGTGGGCTGCACTGCCCTAGTGAAAACCTAAGTCTCTGCCACTTACTACGTAACAGGTGCACTAAGATCAAAAAAAAAAAAAAATGGCCCAAATGAAAGAACAGATCAAAGCTCTAGAAAAAATACAACTAAATTACAAAGAGATAGCCAACCTATCAGATGTACAGTTCAAAACACTGGTAATCAGGAAGCTCACAGATTTGGTTGAATATGGTTGCAAAATAGAGAAAAAGGTGAAGGCTATGAAAAGTGAAATAAAGGAAAATATACAGGGTACCAACAGTGACGGGAAGAAAACCAGGACTCAAATCAATGGTCTGAAGCAGAAGGAAGAAATAAACATTAAACCAGAACAGAATGAAGAAACAAGAACTCAAAAATATGAGGAGAGGCTTAGGAACCTCTGGGACAACTTTCAACGTTCCAACATCTGAATCATAGGGGTCCCTGAAGGAGAAGAGGAAGAACAACAAGTTGAAAACTTATTGGAAAAAATAATGAAGGAGAACTTCCCCAATCTGGCAAAGGAAATAGATTTCCAGGAAGTCCAGGAAGCTCAGAGTCCCAAAGAGGTTGGACCCAAGGAAGCACACACCAAGGCACATCATAATTACATTACCCAATATTAAAGAGAAGAACAGAATCTAAAAAGCAGCAGGAGAAAAGGAGATAGTTACCTACAAAGGAGTTCCCATTAGACTATCAGCTGATTTCTCAAAAGAAACCTTGCAGGCCAGAAGGAGCTGAAAAGAAGTATTCAAAGTCATGAAAGGCACAAACCTTCATCCAAGATTGCTCTATCCAGCAAAGCTATCATTTAGAATGGAAGGGCAGATAAAGTGCTTCCCAGATAAGGTCAAGTTAAAGGAGTGCATCATCACCAAGCCCTTATTATATGAAATGTTAAAGAGACTTATCTAAGAAAAAGAAGATAAAAAATATGAACAGTAAAATGACAATAAATTCACAGCTATTAACAACCAAACCTAAAAAACAAAACCAAAAACAAACTAAGCAAACAACTAGAACAGGAACAGAATCACATAAATGGCGATCACATGGAGGGTTATCAGTGAGGAAGTGGAACAGGAAGAGAAGGAGAAAAGGTACAGAGAATAAGTAGCAAAATGGTAGGTAGAAAATAGACAGGGGGAGGTTAAGTATAGTATGGGAAATGTAGAAGCCCGAGAACTTGTATATACGACCCATGGACATGAACTAAAGGGGGGGAAAGCAGGTGGGAGAGGGTGCGCAGGGTGGAGGGGAATAAAGTGAGGAAAATGGGACAACTGTAACAGCATAATCAATAAAATGTATTTTAAAAAATAAAATGAAAGACACAACCATTTATAAAATGCTTGGTAAGGGCCAGGCACTCCTGCTGAGCGCTTTCATCAATGTGACACACCTACCCTAGGATCAGACGGAGATGATGACAAAGTGTGGGGGACAGGCACAGGACAAGGTGCCTGAGGGAGGTCTGTCACACAGCAGGCAGTGCCCCTCGGCCTCCCCAGCTACTCCTCACAGGCAGAAAAGAGCAGGGCCCGGAAGGCGGGGCAGAGAGGATTTCAAGCAGCTAACCCTTCCCAGCCTGCTCCCCCTGTAGCTGGGGTGCCCCCTGTAGTCTCAATTCCTGGCCCTCAACACCCTGCGGTGTTTCCTGAGTAACAATGAATAGCAGCTGTATGACCCGGGCCAAGTTCTTCACCTCTCCGTCTCTGCAAATGTGAAATATGGGAAGCAATTCTTGGCTCCCAGAAGCGGAGTGTGGAAGGAATGAGATCGTGTCAGTGAACGGAAGTGAAACGGGGCTCACCGTGAGCACGCAACAGCGAACACACATACTGCAGGTTCAAACAACAGTGGATAGAAAATATTTGAAAAACATCACAGAAAGTTCCAAAAAGCAAAACTTGAATTTGTTACTATGCTGAATTCAGACGAATGAAGTGATATGATGACATACCCTGCTGTACCCTCTATGCAAAGATGGGTTATATAAAGGACTGGAGCGTCTGTGGATTTGGATATTTGTGGGGGTTCTGGAACCAAATCCCCCATGGACACTGTGGGTCAACTGCATAAGAAGGTCCAGGTCTCTACTGTGAATCGGGTCCAAGTCATGGCCCACCTCCAGACAAAGGGCTAGCAGCCCCTCTCAGCCCCATCCCCTACTGCACCCCTACAGAGTATGGAGAAACCAACTTCCATTCTGGAGCTCTGTGTTCAGTAAGGAAACTCACTCAGACACTTTAACTCGTCTCACCCTCGTGTTTCCCACTTTGTGGATGAGGAAACTGAGGCCCAGGGCCCAGGTCATTAGACTCCGGGTCTGTCTTGATTCATATCAGGAAACTCTACTCAGCTTCATCCACAAAGGCTCTGGGAGGCCCAAACTTCCTCAGACCCAAGAGGACATCAGCAGGAGCAGTCGCCCTTGTACCACCAACACAGGACCCCCTGTCTGCTCTATGTCCTAAGGCTGCACCCCAGCTGCTCTAACTCAGCCTCTATCCAGCTCGGGGCCGGCTGTTTGCCAACAGCTCCCTCCACATCGAGAGGGATGGAGTTGGACCTTTGCCATCTCCTCTCCACCTTCACATCTCTGACCCCCCACACTCCATGGGCCCCTTGCCCTGGGTGGAGCACCCTACCTTGTGGGTGAGGCTGGGGTCTTTTGGAGCACTGTCCTCTTCCTCCGAGCTTCTCTGCTCTTCATCTGATGTGACGTCCTCTTTGGGGGTTGCTGCCAAGATGGGACAGACCTTGTAGGGTTCTGTGTAAGCACTGGGTTGAGAGGAGAGGAGAGAGAGGGTTAGAGCTCTGTGTCCAGCAAAGACAAGGGTATAGGCCAGGGGCCAGATTAATGCCGTGAGCCATTAACAAGTGCCCTGTGTGCAGAACTCTGTTGCCCTCTGTGGGGACCCAGACATGAGTAAGACCCAGACACAAACCTCCCCACCTGCCCCCACTCTAGCCATGCTGGCCTTCTTTTAGTTCCTTGAAAATGCCACGCTCTGCCTCAGTGCCTTTACATATGCCATATAAGAGACTCCTCTCCCTTAGATACAGGCAGGCTGTGATGCTAGAGGAAGATACAAATAATTACTATGAGGACAAGAGATATCCAGTCTGATTGATCTAGTGGTCTAGACTGGCTGGTCAGGCAGCAGGATCAGTCTGCAGGAGGGTATGTCCTCTGGGCCTGAGGAAAAAATGCGATGATGTGGTAGACAGAGTCTAGGGTGTCCACGTCAGTCCCCAGTCCCAGATTTCCCACCAACTAGATCATGGACAAGACTTAGCTCAGGATGTCAGTTCCTATCTAGGCTGCCTGGGGATAATTCCCAGCTCAGTTTCTTGGCAGATGCTGTGACGATCGATGCTTATCAGGCATTTACGGTTGGCCCTCGAACAACAGAGTGAGAGGCTCTGACTACTGGTGCAACTGGAAATCTGCATATAACTTAAGCTGACTCTCTGCACATTCCCAACTGTGCATAGAAAATACACTTGACCCTTGAACAAATGTGTTTAAGTGTAGTTCAAACCCACTCTGTTCGAGGGTTAAATCTACAGGCATGACAACAACCTCATATCTATAGTACTACAACTATTATGTACGTGTTTAAGTGTAGTTCAAACCATGTTGTTCAAGGGTGAAGTCTACAGGTGTGATAATCTCATATCTGTATTACTATGCTTATTATGCAGGCATCCCATTAATTAATTAATTAATTAATACATGCATTCAATACATATTTATTGATTGTCCACTTTATGTCAAGCACAGAGCTAGACAGCCAGTAAAACACAGGTGACTGAAGCAGATATGGTCCCTGTCCTCAAAAAGGAACAACTAATATATGATCATAAACTGTTAAGTAAAGGATAGGAAAGAGGTGCTTTCATAAAGAATAACTAGGGCAAAGTGTTCATACGGATCAGCAAGGGCTTCTCTGAGTCTGAGACCAGCGGAAGGAGCGGCTTTGTGGCAGCAGGGCCAGTGTTCGAGGCAGGGGAAGCAGCATATTGAAAGGGACTGAGGCAGCAAAGAGCTTGGCATGTGACACAGACCAAACGAGCAGAATTCTCCTTTATCTGACCTCCAAACCATCCCCACAGAGAAGGCTCTGGCCCCATAATAGCCTCCTTGCCCTGATCCCTGCTCCTGGCCTCCCTCTCCACCCAGCAGACTAACTGTTCTGCAGCAGAGATCAGGTCATGTCCTTCTCCTGCTCAAAATCTTTCAATGGCTCCCTCTTGCCTTTGGCAATGTGGTCCCAGACTTCTTACACAACTTCCCTTTACACTCAAAACCCAGGCATCTGGTCTTATTATTTTTGTATCACATACTTATCCCTGCCCTCTGGGAATGCCAGCATGAGTTGCTGGAATGATGGATGGATGGATGGATGGGAGGAGAGAAGGGAGCATCCACTTGCTGGATTGGGTGGGCCGACTCTAGCCCAGGCCTTATGCAGGCAGGAGCACTGCCTTTGCCTCAGGTCCTGGTCCAAGCATGGCTGAAGGAGGGAACATCAGAAAAGCAGCAGCCTCAGGCTATATCTGAACTAGGGGCCATCCTGGAGCTCCTTCTCATCTATTGTAGGAGACAGAAGCATGGTTACCTACCTCCAGAACAGCCTGCAGCCCAAGAAATAAGAGCAGGAGGAGCATCCCCTAGTCCACACAAGGGCCACGAGGCCAGAGAGGTGGCCTGTGATGGTGGAGCCTGCTCCTGCCTGGGCCTGCCTGCTGACACAACGTATGCGTGGGGGTTACTGTAGCTGTGCACTTGTGTGCAGAGGCCAAAACTGAGTCCTAACCCAGGCTGAGCCTTGACCCTGAACCCTAGGCTGAGCCAAAATCCACTTTACTATTCAACTGGCTACTTTGCTGGTCAGACCTTTTTTCTTCCTTTTCAAAAATTTGTTGGCCTTTTCTTTCAAACTGTGAGAGCAAACAACATATTTTGCAACAAGCTACATGTCACCAAGGTGTGCAAAGGAATGACAGTCCTCCCAGGACCACTCTCACCTCCTTCACTGTCAGGGACCACCGGCTGCCTCTACTGAGGAGCTGTCCCCAGCACAGAGGTCAGGCACACTGCACTTGCTCAGCAAGCTCAGGACCATGCCCAGGAAACGACTGAACGGGCTGGTCTCACTGGGCCCTAGCTCCCTCCTTCCAGAGCTGCCTGCATCAATTTGCAGCCATGTGTCCCGCAGACAGGGAGTGGACCCTGCTCTCAGCCAAAGAGAAATGGCTACATTAGGCCCCAGCAGGAGCCCATGGCACCCTGTGGAGGATAACCAGTAATGGTGAGGGATGGAGTAGTTAACTGAGCCCCTGGACCATTCCTTCTCCTCCTCAAGGAAAAGAAGGTATATGCCAAGCCTTTCCTAGAATGTGCTGTAAAGAAGGGAAGGATTCCTAGCCAAGCCTCCCACAGGGTGATGGTGTCACCATCCTCGAAAGCAGCAAGCCAGAAATCTGAGCATCTCCTTGCATAGCCAGCCGCTACTTAAGCATTAAACACCTCCCAGATTTACCTTTAAATATCCTTCCCCTCTGCTTGCATCTCTATGGAAGCCTCTGTGGTCCAAGCCATCTGTTGCCTGACATCTGTAACAGCTGCTTTCCTGTTCTTTTCCGTCCCACTGTGGCTGCCCTCCAATACGTTCTCCACCCAGCGGCCAGAGGGACCTTGTCAAAATCCACTCTGTTTGTGTCACCCTCTTGCTTAAAATGTTCAGGGACATTACAGTGCTGCTGTAGTTACAATCCAACAGTTCGGCCTGTCAGGCAAGGCTCTGCTCAACTTGGGGCACAGGAAGGTGGGTGTCCTTGGGCCCCGATGCTTGCCATGAAGTCTGACCAACATCAGATGCTGCTGGGCATCACAGAACTTGGGGGCTCTGCCTTAAACCAAGCAGAGGCTTTGATTCCATGGAGCCAAACTGTGGGTGACACTGGGGAGAGAGCTAATGGAAGTCAAATCCCTGGCAGGGGTGGGGGGAAGCTGGGTCAAGGTCACATGGCAAATCCAAGCCAACACATGTTGCCTCTGAAGAGGCCTCTCACTATGCTTGATCCCATTGTATAGACATGAAAACAGAGGCCCACTCAGGTTCCTTCCTGAGTGGGCTGAGTGTGGAACAGGGTCTCCGGTTGCAAGCAGAGGGTTTTTTTGTGTTATTATTTTATTTTATTTTTAAGATGCAGTGGAGTACAGAGATGAGAGTTCACGCTCCCGTGTCAGACTGGGTTCAGACTGGCCTGGCCACTTACTGGCCATGTTTCAACCTTTCCAAGCCTCCGTGGTGCCTAATTTACGGCGCTGCGGGGGAGTTCGACGAGAGGAATCATGTAAACCAGCTCTCTTCTTTACCAGCTCAGCCTTACTGCAGACAGCTACTCTATTATTTATCTACTGTTGCCTTAAAGTTGTCTCATTTTTAATATGCGCTATTACTCTGGTCTCATCCTAGGTGATAATACCCACAAAATCATACTCTATGTTCCTGTAACACTTTAAAACAGACCACATAATTATTAATCTATAACATTTGACTCAAATGATCTTGCTCACCATTGGAGATGCCCAGACCTCACAGAGACAAACTCCGTGGCCTCTGACCCATCAACTATCCGTCCTCAATTCAACCTCAGCTTCGGCTGGAAGTGTGGCCCATGTTTTTTCAATTCGACTTCTTCCCGTGGCTTCTGCTTTCTCAAAGGATCCATAACACAAGTCAGGAGACAAGGGTCCGGATGCTTTGATGATGTTTCTGGCTTTTTTATTTCACTGTGAGCACAACAAATGAGGCTAAACTGCCACTGAAAAGAGCAAGTATCACCTCATGTCTTTGCAGACTCTATGAAAGTTATAGCTACAGGACTTGTCTGGGACCGAAGCTGTTAGTTAAACATGCAAACCCAAACATTCTGATTGTAAGGCCACGGTGTCAGCCGAGCTGCCTCTTGGGGCCCTTGGTAGCAGCTCTCAGGCTGAGCTCCCAACACAGGTGGAGAAACGCCTCTCAGAAATGTTTCCTTAACACCTTCTGTCCAAATGCTCCGTCAGGCCCTGGCAGAACTTGTGTCCTGGGTGGGCAGCCACTTCTTCCCTTGAGGAAACAGACTGGGGGCCCTTACATACCACCCATCTCCCCAGTCTGGCAACATACAACTCTGAGATGCGTCCTTTGTACAGTATGGTCTAAGAAAGACTGAAAAGCTTTATATTTTTGGCTCTCTGGTGCCTGTTTGGTTTTTCAGTCACTCGGAGGGAAAAAAAAAAGCTATTAAGAGTCCTCCGTGTTCCAGGCTCTGTACTATGGGTACTGGTGGAGAACAAGTAGATAACTGTCTTTGTTCTACGGTCTCTCTAGTTACAACTCCCACTATAATCATAACTAAGTGAGGTGCTGTTTCCAGACGGCTTCTGTGAACTTTCCAATATATTGCACATGAGAAAGCTCTCTAACCCAACCACCAACCCATCTGTATACTCTTCCACCCACTCACCCACCCATCCAGCCATCCTTCCAACTACCCCTTACATATTCAGCCATCCAATCATCTGTCCTCCTATCCTCCCACTGCCCCACTCGCTTTAGTCAACAAGCATGGATTAGCACCGACTTCAAGGAGCTGACACGTGGAGGAATCAAAGGTGACTGAAGTACTCTCTCTGGCCTCAAAGAAAGTACAGTGAAAAACACTGGTTAAGAGGGTGGACTTAGAAGTCAGACTGCTTGACTTGAATTCCAACTCTGCTTCAAGCAAGTTACTACTTAACCTTTCCATGCCTCAGCTTTTGGTTTTTAATTTTTTTTTAATCTGTAAATCAGGAGTCATGAAACCTGCCAGGGAAAACAGGCAAAAGAGCCAGGTGGTCAGCACTGTAAGTTTAAAGACCAGGTGACCTAAACTGTGGCATCAGGTAGAAGAGTCGCTCTGGGACTTTAGGCAAGTCACCCAACCTCTCTGTTTCTTAGCCGTAAAGTGGGGATAACGATGTAGGTCCATTGTGGGATTAAATGAGAACACGATGGTGAAAGCAGCCCCTTCCTGGCAGGTAGTAGGTCCTTTCTGGCCAGCCTAGAAAAGCCTGCCCAGGGCCCAAGTTCTAAACCCCAAGACTAGTCGCCAGGGAGCTGTGTGCTCCCTCTGGGTCAACTTGTGCTTGAAGGGGAACATAAATTAAAGCTGCCCAAAGCTCATTACCTTAAATGATCCTTCAAATGAGCACAGTCTTTCCAGCAGCCTCAAGTCATAAAAGGACACGAGCATCCATGTGGGGAGACAAGCATTTTGTAACCCAGCCCAGGGCTGTCCAACTCTGCCCATTAAATCTAGTTCTATGTGACACTTGCTGGGAGTCATAGCCCCCAGCACAGCCAGAAGGGCCTAATAACTCATAAAAAAGGAACACTTCCCCCACGAGGAATCTCTCAGCAGGAGCGTTGGCCCCAGGCTCTGTCCTTGCTGGTGCTATGATGTTTGTGAAGGAGGCAGGTTGCAGATGCAACATCCTTTGGCTCCTCTGAGACGGGCTAGCTCCCAGGACCTGGAAAGTTTGAGATGGAGGAGACAGGATGACGGATTTGGCAAATGCGATGATCCTAATTAGCAGAGCAGCTGGAAGAGTTGCAAGTGGACGAAGGGGAGGGCTGGGTGTACAATCAGGGATTTCCAAATGCTCAGACATTCAGTCCCGTCTCTTGCCTGCCCTCCAACCACCCAGCTCTTTCAGGGTTCACTCAAATGATCCCTCCAGGCCTTCCCTAGGTGGCACCTTCTGCTCTGATACTTCTTTGTTACTGAAAACTGACCCCACCATGCTCCCCTTTCTCAAAGGGACACTGGGATTTTCACAGATACAGTTATCTGCACTGTAGCTGGGAACCTCCAATCTGATACAGTGGAAAGAGCAAGAGGACACAGGTCCAACACCAGGGAGTCCTGGATTCACCTTCAACCCACTGCATGATCTGGGCTGTGGGACTGTCCTGGTGGGCCGCAGTTTGTACACCTGTGAAACAGAGGTGGGGAAACAAACCACTCGGAGCTGTGAAACCGTGTGTTGGGACCAGACCACGTGTATCCCACAGCATGGAGGCCAGGCTCTGAGAGCAGCTGCTGCCTGGAGCCTCCTCGCTTCCAGAGTGAGGCTCTGCTCCGTTCCCCCTTGGAGGGAATACAACCTGCACCCAGGGTCAGCCAAGGGATAGCGCTCGTAATGGTTCCCAGAAACAGGACTAAGGAGAGGCTTCTTAAAAAATTCAATTTCCATTATTCACTAAGTAAAAACAGAAGTGCATCTTGCTCTCTGACCTGTGACATCCCTACCCTTCCTCTTAAAACACAGTGTCAATTGTTTTATGGCGATTTGTTTTCTGTTATAATAGCTTCAGTGAGCTATAGTTCACATACCATAAAATTTACCCTTTTAAAAATGTACAAGTCAGTGCTTTTTAATATATTCACAGGATTGTGCAAACATCATTACTATCTAATTTTAGAGCATTTTCATCAACCTAGAAAGAAACCCCATGCCCTTTAGCAGTCTTACTCCTCCCCCCCACCAAACCCTGGCAACTACTAGTCTGCATTCTGTTTCTATGGATTCATCTAGTCTGTACCTTTCATACGAATACGATCAGATACCTTCTGTGCCTGTTTTTTTTTCACTTAGTATAATGCTTTTAAGGCTCATCCATGTATCAGGACTTCATTTCTTTTATGGCTGAATAATATTCCATTGTACAGCTGTACCACATTTTGTTTATTTAGTTATTCGTTGATGAATATTTCAACTGTTTCCACTTTTCGGCTAATGAGTAATGCTATGAACATGTGTGTACAAGTTTTTGTGTAGATATAGGTTTTCATTTCTCTTGAGATGTACCTAGAAGTGGAATTGCTGGGTAATATGGTAACTCTATGTTTAATATTTTGAGGAGTTCTCAGACTGTCCTCCACAATGGCTGCATCATTTTACACTCCCACCAGCAGTGCTGAGGGTTCCAATTTCTCCACATCCTCATCACTTATCATTGTCTGTCTTTTTTATTTTAGCCATCCTAGTGGTTATAATGATTTTCAAAGAACTTTGTTTTCCTTGATTCCAGCTCAGCTTGCTCCCACCCCAAGCAAACACTACTGTTTTTCCCAGCCAAAGTGAAACTTAACTACCCCTTATGAAGCTTTCTCTTCAGACAATCACTTAAGATTTGGAAGTCCAGGGGGTAGAAATTATTATGATTAGAAGATTTGCAGAAGCCTCACAAAATAACAGACAAATATAAACAGAAAATGTAATACAAGAGAAGTCATAAGCTAGAGCCCCCAACCCACCAGTGCAGTGGTCTCAAGGGTCTGACTTTGAAAAGCAGTAACTTGTACAACTTGGGATATGATGAGGGTGGCAGAGAGGTCCTGTATTTCTGGCCCTTAGCAGCCGCCGCACTGCTGGCACACAGGCCTGGCCTCATTCTGACTGCTGGCCCTAGCATTCTGGCCTTCTCTGGGACCACAGAAGAGGCTAATGACAAAGGGCACAGGTGTTGGAATCCCACCTCCTGAGGTCAGGGGGTTCTGCCACTTGTCAGTGCAATGACCCTAGGCCAGTTGCTTAACCTCCCTGTCTCGGCTTCCTCATCTGTAAAATGGAGATGATAACAGCACTTGCCTTCCCAGGGTTTATGAGATGATGTGAGTGAATGAGGTAGATGCACTGCTCAGCACACTGCCTGGCAGTTTTATTTGCTACAATCAGTTTGAGCGAAAGGCTAGGGTTGAATTAATCAGGCAGGGCTCCTCAAGGTCTTACAGACATTGGTTCTAGTACCACCTCTGCCACCAACTTGCTGTGTGACACTGGGTGGACCTCTTCCTCTCTCTGGGCCTCAGTTTCCTCATCTGCAAGATCAGCACCACAGCTGGTGGCCTGAGCACCCAGCCCAAAACAGGAGGAAACTTGAACGTATCTTCCTCCTGTCATCTCTATTCTGGGATTCAGGCCATGGGGAGGCAGAAGGGGAGGAGAGCCACTGCTGCCACCTTGAGCAGCCGGAGAGGATGCGGTGGCTGAAGATTCATGATGGGCACTATAATTTCATAACCACACACCACATCTGAAGCTGCCAGCAGCTTCGAGAGGGGCTGTTTGTGGTTTGTGTGTGTGGTATCTGAAAAACGGTCCCCCTTTCCCACCCCTCCCTTGCACATGGGCACAGCCAGTCAATAACAATAGTAATAGCAGCAACAGCAATTAATAGAAGCAGAAGCCAGAGATTTTAGGGTGTTTACTATGTGCCAGACGCCGCATGACTTCTCTCCAACCACTGTATCCTGTAGGTAGTAACATGCCCACTTTATAGATGGAGAAACAGGTGCCAGCAGAGCGAGTGCAGAGCTGGGGTCTGAACACAGGGGACCTGGCTTCAGAGCCTGTCCTACAGAGCCCAGGTGACACTGCCTCTTGCAGCAATAGTAGCTAATGTTTACTGAGGACTGAGTTGAGTACATCTTGTGGATCATCCCATTTGATCCTCTCTGCCACTCAGTAAGGTGAACACCATCATCGTTTCCATTTTTCATCTGGGTAAACTGGGGTTCTGTAAGTTAAACAACTTGTCGGAGGCCCACTCTGCTATTCCCCTTCCGTCATCTTCTTTCAGGCAGAGCCACAGGCAGATGACTTGCAGCTGGACCCACGCATTGGACACGTTCACTCATCTGGTTCACTGCCGCCTTCTCTGTGCCAGGAGACACACATGCAAATGTGCCAGCACACAGAAGTGTCCACAGTGCAACTAGCACGGGGGGGGGGGCGGGCAGGAGGGCAGGGGCCTTTCTGATGTGCATGAGTACACAAGTCACATGTGGCCAGAGTGGGATGCCTGGATGGGGACACGGAGGAAATCAATCACACAGAGCCAGTCAGAGATGACCACACTAAGGCTCAGATCCAGAAGGGAAGGTGATGGGGCAGGGGCACCACACCTGGACCCAGACACGCGGCAACACACGCGCTCTCGTCACGTGGCTCATCTTGTGGTCTTGTTGAACTCCATCCACCTCCTCTGCCCCAAATGGGGAAGAAGAGTTTTCAGAAAAATGCTTTCCTTTGCCAAAGGCCTTTAATATCCTATAAATCCACCCTGCCTCTCAAGGGCAGGGGCTGCTAGCTGAGAACAGATGCCTGGGACGTGTCTGCTGACCTGACACCCTCACATGGGCCAGGGCCTGGGACAGATTCTTCTCTCCAGACCCAGTGCCAGTCTCACCTCCTACTCCAGGAAGCCCCTGACTACTAAAGCAGGTCTACTGGGAAGGCAGGAAGGCTTAAGCTTCACACCTGCATGGGTCTCTTTCAAGGCTCTGCAAATCATTTCATATTCTTAACTGTATGTTCTTTTTCTTAGAGACTGCCCCAAGTTGGGTAAGCTTCAGCCACCCCTGCCCAGCCATACCTATTTGCAAAGGCCCCGTTCCCCACTACGTGCCCCTGTACCCATGAACACCCCTCATCTGGTGATCTTAGCTTTTGACAGGTTTTCTCTCCCTCACCAAACTTGGGTTCCTTCCTGCCAGCCCACTTTATTAAACTCTGCATATAGCAGGTGTTCAATTAATACCTCCTGGTTTTAACTGACTCACAGGGGAAGCACCTCCAGCCAGGTCCCCTGTGTGCATCTGTGAGCAGACATGGATTGAGATGTACTAAGATCAGTTCCACTCTACCCAGCACAGCCTGCTGTGTGCACTCTCACCTGACACACCCTATGTCTGCTGACTATCTACCCCATGTGTGGTGTTGGGGACACATGAGTGAAGGAGATATCCTTTATGTGCCCGTGAGGCACTCATGGCCTAGTGGGGTGCAGACGGACAGACAGACAGGTGATGGGGTGGTGAGTGCTTCAAGGAAGCAACACAGAAAAGGTACCATAAGCCTGTGTGTTGCAGGGGAGGGAACACAGGAGGTTCTGGCCCAGGGTGAGACCTAAGTTGAGTCTGAAGGTTGAGTAGGGGACAAAGGAAAGAGTGGTGGGGGAGAACATTCCAGAGAGGCTTATACGAAGGCACAGAGGGGAAGACATGTCAGGCATGCATGCGGGGAGCCAACATGATCCACTGTGTGGTAAGGAGGGCTGGGAGAAGAGACTGGTGGTGCAGCCAGGGGTCTCAGACACGGAGCTAAAGGTACCTGGACTGTGTATCTGGGAGGCACTGGGAGTAGCTGAAGGATTTAGCCAGGGGAAGGACCTGACCGGTCATGCTCCATGGGGTGTTCACCCTGACTGCCTGTGAACAGAAAAGGAAGATGGACACACTAGAGGCAGGGAGACCACCGAAGGCTGGCCATGGTCTGGGTGCCGGTGGCAAGCCTGTGGGATGAAGAGGAGGGTGTAGGAAACAACAGAGTAGTACCTTATTTCACACGAGAGAAAACCGAGGCTCTGAGAAGCTGGATAACTTGCTCCAGGTGATCCAGCTATCAAGTGGCAATCCCAAAACTTAAATTCAGTCTGTCCACAAACATAATCCTTGTTCCTTAAAGGCTGATTTTGTGCACGTAAAAGCAGTGACAACAGTGCCTGCCACCTGGTAGGGACCCAGCGAAGACAGCTTCCAGTTCTCATTCAGCCTTCAAAAAACAACCCATACTCCCGGTATGATCAACATAGGGCCCATTTTAGGTTTCGATTTACACACTCTTCTTAGGGGCTATTTCTGTGAGGACGGCCTACAGTTCCTGGTTACAGGGCTGGCTGGGACTGGCCTGTTTGTTTCCCATCTTGTCCTCACAGCTGGACTGTGGGCTGCGCGAGGGCAGTGAGGTTTGCTCTGTGTGTGTAGGGCTACAGCAAGCTGTCCAGTTAACAGGTTGGAAATTGAGGTGCAGGGCAGGAAGGAGTAGAAGTAGACCTGCCACCCAGTTGCTCTCATTCCACTGCTCCCAGGAACCTCCCACAGGGGGAGGGGTTCAGCTGGCGTGGGGTTTTGGAGGCTTGCAGGGTGTGGCAGTCGGTGGGCAGAGGCAAGAAGAGGGCTAGGGGTGCCTGGGAAATGAGACCTTTCACTTAAACATGAACGAAAGCCTCAATCTTGGGGCAAGAAGAGGGGCACCTGCCCTCAGCCTCACCAACACGCAGGCACATCTTCGGGGCTCCTGGAGGCAGGCTGCTCCTCCTCCACCCACCTCCCAGGCCTTGTCCTGTATTTCCTGTAAACATGGACACTTCCTCCCTGGGGAGAGCAGGGGAGAGAGCCTGGCAGTGCCGGGGCCACACCCAGTCGCCCTGAGCCCAGCACACAATGGCTGGCTGGGGCTCGAGCTGGCCACTCCACACCCCAGATCTTGCCCCAGGGCCCAGAGAAATGCCACCCTTTGCTAGAGCTGGGCAGTCCAACTCTCCCATGACACACCAGGTATGCAAAGTAAGGCTGGCTGGTGTGGGGGAGAGAGGTTTGCCCCAGGCTGCATGGCAAGGCTGTAGCAAAACATAGGGTCATGCCCCATTCTCTGCACCCCATCAGAGACAGCCACGTGTTGAGTCCTTGAAATGAGAAGGCTGATTAGGAGCATGGAATCTGGAGCCAGCCCTCCTATTTCCAAAATCTGGTTCTCTGCCACTTCCTAGCTATTCAACCTGGGGCAAGTTTTCTCTGCCTCAGTTTGCTCATCTGTGAAATGAATAGCAGTATCGATTTTCATTGGGCTTTTGTGAGGATTTAGTGGGTTGACATATATAAAAAGCATCTAGAACAGTGACTCTTACACAGTAGTTATGATGTTGCTGTTTTAAATGTTTACTGAAAACTCCAGGACAGACCAGGTCTCCAGGCTACAGCCCACTAGGGATACCATTTGGGGGTTGCATTTACAACCTCAAAATAGTTCAGGGTTAGACAGGCTGTTCTGGGAATCAGGAGATTCTTGTGCTTCCAGTTACTCTGTGACCTAGGGCAAACCACTTCCCTCCTGTGTCTCACTTTCCTATAAAATGCTGACGAAAATCCCTGCTCTGTCCACCTACCTCACAGGTTGGTGGGAGATGGGGCGAGACAATGGGCAGGAAAGCAAACTGACATGTTACATGTTTAAAGTAGGGGCCAACATTCCTAAACACATCATCACAGAAAATTCTCATCTTTAGTGATAAACTCTGAAAAACTTCCGTGGCATAGTGTTAACATTACGGCTGCACCGAGAGCTTCCTGCGTACCCAGCCCTGGCCGAGTGCCTCATTCACTCCTCGAGGCAGGTCTGCAAACGGGCTACCATCATCCTATGTCATGGATGACAGAGCTGAGGCTTGTGAAGTGGTGGAGGCAGGACCGGAACTGATCTCTCTGACTCCAAAGAAACTATATATACTGCCCCTAGGGGAGTGATTCCCTAAGTTCAGTCTCCTTTGATTTTTCCCAAAACCTCAGCCTCCAAGAACAGGATGTAAGGGTTTTCTTCCAGCCCAGCTGGAACTGCACAGCACCTGCCAGTCTACAAACGCCTCCACACATCCCATCTCAGGTGATTCCCCCTACAAACCTGTAAGGTAGGCATCATTACTTCCAACTAAGACAGGAGAAACTGAGGCCCAGAGAGGCTGAGATGCCTGACCCTGAATGGTGGTTCCTGACACCAGACTCCGTGCAAGGGCATGTCAGGTGACTGCCCCCCCTCCCCAGGTCTGGGTGCCATGTGAGCAGTTTTTGGGGCCTGTGGCCCAGTATCTGGAAGTATTTATGAACTAAGCTGCTTTTTTTGTCAGTAATTGCTTTGAAATATGGGCTCTGAGAGTCTGGCTGAAACAGCATCTGGCACAGCGTGCTCCCCACACACCCAGGACAGAGACTACAACAATGCAAGGCCGGGAAAAACACCCGACACACGCCATTCTGGCCTGAAATGAAAGAAAAGTGCTGGAAATGAGGCAATGAGCTGGAAGACAGAACTGTGAGGCTGGCACAGCACCCTCTTCCCTCAGCCCCTCACAAATCCCATCTCTCAGCACCCCTGTGGAGGCCCCCTCGAGTCCCCAGACTGGCTGAAACATTTGCTTCTACATGACGATCAGACTGTGCACCCAGGTTCAGTGAAAACAGGGTCTGGGGTGTGGCCTAGGCATCTGCATTTATAACAAACCCCCGAGTTAGTGATTCAGGAGAAAAATCTTATGTGAAGCAAGCTGGAAGCTTCATCAACTAGGGAAAGTTTTCATAGGAACAAGTCACCTTTACCTAAAGAATCAGGGCTTGGTGGGCATGGGTTCTTACCTCTGTATCTACTGCACCCAGCTCCGAATCCAGTCTCCAAGCAGCCCAACTCCTCACTTCTTCACCCTTTCTCTCTGCCTGCTGGGCCTCCTGGCCCTCAACTTTAGTCTTAGCCCCTCCGGACTCTGGGATTCATTCTACCACTGGTCAGGGAGGAAGAACTGGGACCTTCTCTCAGCTCCACAGGATCTGATAATGAGTGAGTTCAGGTGGTGTACACATGGCAAAATGTGTAGGACAGAGGATACTGGGGTACTCATGCTCCAGCGCTCACCGCAGCCATGCACTTTCTGATACAAAGCTCACTTCATAACCCTGTTCCAGGGTCTGGGTCCCTGTCTGGATAAACTGTCTCACATCCCAGCATCAGTAAATGGGGACCTGCTGCCTTCATCCCACCTGCATTGCCTTGTTCCCAGACTCCCTAATCTGGAGAAACTTCTAAAACCTCTCACAGCAAGAAGAGAAACTAGCAGATAAAACTGCAAGGATGCCACAGTCTTGCACGGGGGTGACAAGAACCCTGTCCCCAAAGGCACTCAGGCACTGGCTTGGTAAGACCAGAAGCATTCAGTGAGGGGTGGGATGTCCCCTTCTCAAAAGTGCCTTCCCATCCCAAAGTGACTGGCATCGTTAGTTCTCATTCAAATTTCTCAGAGTAAAATAAATTATGGGTTGCTGAGGCCAGCAAGTCGAGGATGACTTCAGAATGCAGCTGGATGAAACCTTTTCTGCAAGGGAGTCCCCATCTGCTTTCAGAACACTCCCAGTGGAAATGACTTAGGGTGGAGGAACCAGGAACATTTTGTTGGCATGTACTAGTGACAGAAAAGGAAAAGCAAACAAACAAATAAAAACCTAGAAGCTCTCTCTATATTTTCTGAATGTTTTTCTTTGTGGAGCATTTCTCTAAGGGTGAACTGGGATTCCTGGGGAATTCTGCTGTAAATAAAGATTCCTAGCCCTCCCCGCCCCCCCGAGACTTTGTGGATCAGAATCTATGAGTGCAGAACTTGGAAACCTGCATTTTAACAGATATTGGGGTTGGTTTTTTGGTCATTGTTGTTTTCAGGCATATTAAAAGATTTGAGAAATGCTGTAGCTGAAAGGGTGAGGAGACTCAGGACCAAATCCAAGCTCCCCTAATGTGCAACCCTGGGAAAGCCACTTCCCTCTTCTGAGCCTGTCTCCCCACCTGTCAGGTGGGGATCCCTTCTCTCCAACTTTCTCTTCAAAGGGTTGCTGTGAAGATCAAAGGAAGCTGGAAAAACTCCCTGGACACACACAGAGCCAGACCCCAAGACTCCTACACTTTTTCCAGCCACCGGACTGCTGCTTTGTCCACAAAAACCACTCCTGACGGGGTGGAGCTGGCTGAGACCTTGCCAAAGGGGCGGGGGGCCCTGAATGGTGTGGCACAGTTGGTTGGGTGATGTCCTGCAAAGTGAAAGGTCACCGGGTCAACTCCTGGTCAGACCACATGCCTGGGTTGCCACTTCAGTTCTCAGCTGGGACTGGGGTACATACGTGAGGCAACTGATTGATGTTTCTTGCTCACATCAATGTTTCTCGCCCTCTCTTTCTTTCTCCCTTCTCCTCTCTCTAGCAATAAATAAATAAAATCTTTAAAAAGAAAAGAGTTGACCAGCATGGGTGGAAGAGGGGGCAGGGTGAACCTGGCATATCCCTCCACCCACCTCAGGCTGGTGAGCCGAATGGCAGCCAGATGGTGCTCTGCAGGCAACGATGGCTGCAGAGCCCTGGGGCGGAGGGCTGGCTGCAGCCAGGTCTGACTCAGTGGCAGCCCCCAAGAGAGCATCTAGGGAGGAAAGGGGGAGCCCAGCGCCAGATTTCAAGGCTAAAAGGAAAAGACCACGGCAGAGGACACCCGGCACAGCACATCAGTCTATTCCCCTCTCAAGCTCAAGTCTCACTTTCAACATGTGTAGAGGACAATCTCCAAGCCGCACAGGCCCCAAGGTCTCCGGGCCTGCTGAGTACACTGTAATGCTGTTCAGTGTTTACAGAGACCCTGCTGTGTGCCAGGTATTGTGCTAAGTTCAGGACGGGGACCCTTCCTTTCATGAAGAGCCAGAGTTCCAAAAGGAAAAAAAATAAATCAAGCAAAGTGTCAAACATGAGAAAAGGGCGACTCGATTTAGATTCTCTTTTCCTTGAAGAAATATCAAGTGTTCAACTCCCAGGATTTTAAAATTAAGAACAAGAAACATAAGACACTGAAATAGATGACAGGCTGACAATGACCAGAGGGGAGGGAATTTCAGGGGAGAATGGGAAGGGTTTACAGGAACAAATATAAGGGACACATGGACAAAAACTAGGGGGGTGGAAATGGGAGGGAGGTGGGGAAGGATGGGTGGGTGGGCTGGAATGGGAGTAAAGGACAGAAAAATGTACTTGAACAATGATTAAAATAAAAAAAAGAAAGACAAAAGGCTAAAATCAAAAAGTGAAACAAACAAACAAAAAGAAACATAAGACTTCATTTGATAAATATAATGACTCTTAAAAATATAACTCTGTTTTCTATTTTAATAGTGGGGAGGAAGGTGACAGGGGCAGGGGGGAGCATGGCACAGAAGTCTCCCTGGGCCAGTCCGTCTTGGACAAGACCACGGACAATGGGACCAGTGTTTGACACCCACCCTCTTGTCCAAGTACCTGCCCCTCTGTCTGTCCACTCAGTACCCACCATCTTCACATCCACACACGGTCCTGAACACGCAAGACTGCTGCCAGAGCCCAGTGAGGCAGGAGTTCAGGGTCTCCGGGGAGCTACACACAGCTCCGTGCCACAGCCACGAAATGGGAAGGCAGCAGAATGGCCCCAGATCTGAGAGAAGGAGGGCAAACTATTGGGAAAATTCAGATGACACTTGAGATGCCACTAATTTCAGAAGATATAACAAGGGCTTCATGGAAAAAATGGTGCTTAAAGCAGGCCAAACGGTGTCCTCGGGAAGGATGTGAACCTGCAGAAGGCGTGACAGAGCAGCAGGGCATGAAGGCTCGGGAGATGTAAGGGGTCAAGACGGACTTCTGGCTGAGGGATGGACAGGGGAGCAGAGAGGTGTTGGGAGAAACGGGTGCCAACAGGAGCGCAAGGCCTTGGCGTGGGCTCTGGGCCCTGCTGGAAGGAGCAGGGCTGAGGAGAGGAAGCGGGCCTCACAAGCCGCATAGCTAGGTGGGGCCGGTGTGAGCTGCTGTGCGGCTCCGGTGACACAGAGGAGGCTGCTCCTAGAAGTGCCTGGCCTCCCAGGACAGCTGTTCCCGGTGGCAGACAGCAGCTGATTCCACAGTGCAGCAGGAGGGCTGTCTGAGATGTCAGGGTCCAAGGTCACTAGAGAGGCCCTGGCACTCTGTGGGGCATGGTTGGGGCACCTGGCTGGGAACACCAGCAGTCAGTTTACGGACAATTTGGCATTTCCAACATGGGGACATATAGTCGCATTTCCCTGGGATCCAGAAAGCTGCAGTGACGGAAGACACTCTGTCTTTCCAGGAAAAAAGGAACACTGGCTTAATGATCAGGTCCAGTGCTGCACCACACACCTTGATTTCAGCAACCGCCTGTCTTCTTTGGGGGAAAAGGATGGCAGGAAGCCAGGGTCTGGGACCCTGGCACACTGTGGGGGTGGGGTAGGGGACTTCTAATGCTCCAGGAATAAACACTCTCTAGTGAGAAGCAGGCAGGTGCCCCTCAAGAATGCTGGCAAGGTCAGCACTGCCTGGTGACGGCCCTGATCCACAGGAGACCACTTGCAACCCCACCCCCCACCTGTGTCCTTTCTAGATAAGTGAGAAAGGACAATTGTCAGTTATACTCATGCCCTTTGGTGCCTGACTTTTCCTGTATCTTTTCTGAAATCTTATCCTAACAAAATCTGTCTTCTCCTTAACTAAGCCTATTTGTCTTCTTCCTCCCTCCAGTAATCCTTTTTGTGTCTCAGAATCTTGAATTATTCACACGGACCCATCTCTGCTTGTCAGCCCTCCATAATTTGATACCGACCAGCTGCAGAGCCGCATTTAACCCAGCGGGCCCCAGCGCTCTGCAAGCGCATGCACACCAGCTCCCCCCACAGCGTGGCTGCATTCATCCTGCACTTTACCGTTCTAACCCCCACGGCCTCCACGTTTGTGAACAGTCTTCACAATTGTTCCTCACGGCCTCTTACGGTGCCCCCGTTTCGGTCTCAGTGGGACCAACTGAGCAGGCCCAGGGGATTACTGCAGATCACTTGGCAACAGGGAACCCCCTCCGCCCCTGCCATCTCTTCTATGGAAATAAGCCCAAACACTGAAAAAGCTTTAATTACAAATACATTCGCCTAAGCATTCTTTACAGTGTAGCAGGATATCACAAACACCTGAAGGTACAGTGAAAGGGAACGAATACGTTACTGGGGCATGACCACTGAAGTGTAGTGTTTGTACAGTCATTTGGTACTGCAGAGCTGAGCTCAGACGGTCTCACAGTCATTTTTAGTAATTTCGTACGTTATTTCATCACATAGCCAAACACAATATGCAATTAAATAAAATAAGCAAAGTAAGAGATCTTACACGTGACATGACTACACCCACATCAAACACACCCTGACATAGTCTCGTAAGTCGAGAGCAAAACACAATCCAATGCTGATGGTGATTATGTGGGCATGGGAGGGTTGTCTGTTTTAAAGCCTTCAGATATATTCTTCAATGCGTTCAAATGTGTATATAAAATTACTAATTGTGGCATTTTTTCAGAGGAGCATTGGACTGGGAACAACCCAGATATCTATCAATAAGTGACTAGATACTGGACTTCCTTGTAGTCACTAGAAAGAATGGAGGCTGATCTTGTGCCCTGATAGGGAACAAGGTCTGAAGTGATAAAAGCAAGGTCTAGAAAAGCGCATGCAACAGACTTCTTCCACTGATGTTTAGAAAAAGTTGAGGGCGGGGGGCGTGCATTTGTAAGTCTCGCCATGTGTCTGCACACACGTAAAATATCTGGGAGGGGCCTGGTGGGCCGGAGCTCACTGGTGCAGGATTTGATTTTCCCCTGTGGATCTGAATTTTTGGAGTGTGTTGCCTTTTATGAAAACATCTTTAAAACCGTTTTTGAAACCAAATTGATTGGCCAAATCTCCCTCCCACTGGACTACTGTCCCAACAGCATGACTTCCTCCCACACCTCTTGTCAGGTTAGCATGGGGGAGGGGGTCATTCCAGAGGAGGATGAGAAGGTGGCATGGCAGCTGCAGCCCAGGGCGGGCACAACAGGGCTCAGACCGAAAATACAGCTACCATTTGCAAAGAGTTCCAAGTCTACAAAATACTTTTCACACACTACTCCCGCTGGATCTTCACGACAAGTCTATGAGGTGCGCAGTAACATCCCATTTTACAGCGAAGGAGACTAAGGCTCAGCGCGGTGGGACGATTTCCCTAACTCCACACAGCTGGAAAGTGGCAGCTCCAACGGGAAAAATCTGTGCATTTCCCACTTCCTGCTGTTGAGGAAGGGGAAGGGGAGGTGCTGGAGCACGTGCTTTCCCTTTTCTGGAGTCAGTGAACCCTTTCATACCAAACATCACTCAGAAGTCCTACCTAAATCCTTTTTGCTCCATTTCAAATGTACTCCCTATTGCTTCTAACCAAGTGATACAAGGCTGTGCTAACGCACTCTCCCAGCGGCCTGGAGACAAGACAGCCACTGAATGCAGAGCGGAGGGCTGGTTCTGTGTGCTTCCTCACCCAGTTTTGGGTGAACCGTATGGGGGCCTATGCAATGGGATCTCTGTTTTTCATTTCTCTCTTTGAACTGGAATGTCTATGTCTTGTCCCATCTTGTATTTTGGGGACAAGTAAGTTATTTCTTTGGTTTCCCAGGTTCACAGATGAAAAGGGATTATGCCCCAGGATGGATGATGCCCAGAGCCTCACCCAAACCCGAGCCTATTAGCCGATTTAGATAACAAGATATGGGACTTCTAAACTGATGAGAGAAGAGTTTGTTGAGTTGATGTCACAGGATAAAATCTCTGGGGATCTTGAGATGGAGTGAATTTTGCATTTGGGATGAACATGAATCAGTGGAGTCAGAGGGCAGACTGTCATAGGCAGAATCACGGTCCTCAAAACGCCCACATCCTAATCCTGGGACCTATGGCTACTTTGTATTACATGGCTAAAGAGACTGCAGATGTATTTAAGATTACAAACTTTAAAATAGGAAGATTACTCTCCTTAAAACAAAACTTTCTCTGGCTAGAGTCAGAGATTCGAAGTGTGAGAAAGACTCAAACCACCACTGCCAGAGAAGGTCACAAGGGCAGGATGAGAGAACAAGCAGGCAGCCTCGAGCAGCAAAACCCAGCCCTGCCCCGCAGCCAGGAGGGAAACAGGGACCTCATTCCTGCATGGAACTGAAGTGGGCCAACAACCTCAATGTGCTTCCAAATGGATTTCCCCCCACAGCCTCCAGATAAAAGCCCAGGCCAGCTGACACCTCGGTTTTGGCCTTGTGAGACCCCAAGCAGAGTACTCAGCCCAGCTCACTGGACTTCCAACCTAAAGAACTGTTGAGATAAAAAATGGGTGTTGTTTTAAGCCAATAAATGTGTGATCAATTGCTATGGCAACAACAGAAGACTAATATGTCATCTCAAATACTAATATGCCAACCCTCAGAAATCACTTCCCTGAACACTGTTTTGCAAATCGGGAAACTGAGGCCCAGAAAGCAGAACACAGCAAAATGATTTACGGCAAGAAGCAGAGAGAAAAAGAGCCCAGATATTCTGGGCCAATTCTTGCTCTCAGAGGGAGGCTAAGCCCAAAACCTAACTGTGGGACACCATGAACACCCTTGTGAAGGACCATAATCAATCACTTTAAATACGGTGAGTCACAGAGAGCCGGCAAGTCGTTTCCAGCCTATGGGAGGAGGAGAGTCCATGCAGGGATGGACATTATTTCTACAAAACAGAAAACCTAGCCACTTTTCAAGCTGAGAGATAGGGATGGGACAGAGCAGATGCCAACTCGGGACTCTGAAAAGCCACAATCTAGAAAAAGCCCTTGGACCAAAGCCACCTAAGTACATTTCCCCCAGTTATTAGCTCTAATTGGCCTATTCAAAGGAAGCTAATTCATGCCTGTCACCAAGGCATCTCTGATTTGCAGCAACTTGAGAATGAAGCCCTGCCAGTTGAGTAGTCACTTCCCCAGGGATAAGTGGGAGGCAGACTGGACTCTAAGCCTTAAAAGACATTGTTACATCCATACCTTCCTCTTCTCCAGCTGTGGGGGCGGGGAGTCTCGCATAATTTCTACAGAGGCTGTAAAGGGCAGCAGGCGACACTCCTTTGAAGGCTATAAAGGCAGAGAGAGCCCCTCACTGGGAATCTCAGGGCACCCCTGCTGACTGGCACTCTCAGCCTCTGAGTCTACCCTCTGTACTTCAGAACCTCAAGCTGGTGGCTTTAAACTCTCGCATTTGGTCACTCCCTGCCACAGGCAGTCTGGCCGCTGTGCACTTGTCCTCAGCCTTTGCACGCTTAGGCTGTTTATGACTGTGTGCCTTTGCACATGCCATCCTTTCCTTTTGCAATGCTCTTCCCATACTTTTTCACCATGCAGACTTACTTGCCCTCAAGCTCAGCTCAAATGTCCAATTTGAACCCTGCAAACTCCTCAGAGAGGCCTTTTCTTCAACGCACTTGGCCTCTCCTTCTGTGCTGCCAGAATGTTGTTCATTTTCCTACCAGGCTTATAACAGCATTCAGTCAGCTGTTTGTGAATCTGCCTCCCCAACAAACCTTAAAGCCAAGCCTCGTCTGTGATCCCCAGTTCTGAATCCTGCAGGGGCTGGCATGTAGTAGATGCCCAGTGATTGTGCCTTAAATTGGTTTGAGAATTTCTTTCTAGACTTGTGGCTCACGGAAGTTTTCCAAGGTCACATTTATATGTGGTAAGATCCCAGACTGTTAGGAGCTTGGGAAAGTCAGCTGCATGATCCCCCACAGTACGGCTGAGGAGACAGGCCCAAGTCACATAGGTAGGTGATGCAAAGGCAAATGAAGTGCAGAGCAAACAAGAAAAAGAAGGATCTAGGTGTGGATGAGCTCCTGGGTGTGGGGAGGGAGTGGAGTAGCGAGTGTGTGGAGTCCACCTTCCCAGGGGGAAGCGAGGGCTTTGGCCCAGCAGACTGTGATGTCACATCGGCCACCTCAGGTTTCCTGCCTGTCCAGGGCAGAGCCGGCAGGAGAAAGGGCCTGGGCTCTGGAGTCAGACAGACCTGCATGCAAACCACAGCCTCGTCTCTTGTTACCTGTGTGGCTTTAGGCAAGTCATGTCCCTGCTCTGAGTCTCAGTTTCCTCATGTGAAAATGGGAAAGATAACTGAACCTTTCCCACAGGGTCTTTGTGTACGCTTGGTTCCCTGGGCCTGGAATGTTCTTCCTGACCCTCTCCCTCTATCGAGTTAATTCCTCATCATATTTCAGGACCAAGCCCCCATCTCATTTTCTCGTCTTCTTCAGCTCAAGGCGCCTCTCAGAAGCTCTTAGAACTGCCTGCACTTCTTTGCAGCACTCTGCACAGTTGAATTTAAGTAATTAACTCTGATATCGGGCATTTGTGTCCATCTCCCCTGGGTGACTGTCAGCCTGCCTTGTTTCTCTTGTCCCAGCACCCAGAGCACCACTGGGGTTTGGGAAGAATCTGTGGAAAGTCCTGTCCTGGTGGAGTGTGCCCCTCTGAGATAGCACAATTATTCCCGGAAGATATCCATTCAACAAACTTTTATCGAGCACCATCTGGGTACCAAGCTATATGCCAAGTGCTGGGGACACAGACCAGTCGTAGGCGGTGATGCCCCGAAAGGGCTCACAGTGCAGTGAGGGGAAGGTTACACAGCACGCAGAGTCTACACAGAGGTGCAAAGGAGAAAGGGATGCATCCTGGGTATAGGAGGTCAGCAAGGGTGGGTCACCTGCTGGGGATGGAGGAACACAGAGAAAGCTATCTGTTCCAGAAAACTTCCTCAAGCAATTCATTCAGTGTCTGAAATCCCCCCATCAGAATGCCATGTCCTCCCTTTGTTCTCCCTGTCCTCTCCACCATTACCTCATGCACCTAATAGGGCAGCAGCTCGCCTAGTGGAAGCAGAGATCAAGGAACCGAGTCCCCTCCCTGGGGCTCAGCTTTCTCTTCTGTAAAGTGAGGGACTTCAGACAGGCCCAGTGACATCTCGGACCTCCCTCCCCGACACTGGGGTATAAGGGAGGGTCAAAGAAAGACCAAAGTCGGCACAAATACCTCTTTCACCACAAGTGCTGTGAGCCAGCCTTGGATGGAAACCTAGAGGCCTGGAGATGGAGGTGGCTCTTCATCCGACAGGCTGAGCAGCCACCTAAACTTTAATCCCTACAAACCACTGACTCATTCTGCAGCTCTGAACCCAGCCTTGACCTCTGGCCTCAGGCCAGCAAGGAAACTTGGGTTTGGACCAGGGACCTCCCTGGAAACCAGATGTAGCATCTACAAGGAGCTTCCCGAGAGGGAAGCGTGGGCCCAGAACAATCCCTAACTGCATGACATCACCCTCCTTTCTTCTGTTATCACCCAGAGCAACTCCAGGTGTGGCCCAGGACCTGCCACACCCTGTCCTGGGTCAGTCCCAGAGACCCATCTTTGTCCACCTCAATTCCCACAGAACATGTGGCATGGTGGCTTCATAGCAAACACTTACAACTCATCAGTTGTGAGTGTCGCTTTGCCAGTTGCTGGCTATGTGATCTTGGACAATAGTCTTTCAGCCTCCAGTTCCTTTTCTGCTCTTCATTATTCCTACCTTGGTATTACCCAAACCCTCGGTCTTACGGAGACTGTCTCCTCCTACACTGCCTCGAGTCCTTTCCTCATAGGAGGTACAATCATATAATAACCATAATTCTATTCACTGAGAACCTACCGCACGCTGGGCCCTGTACCCAGCACTTGGCATAGGTCATGTTTAACCATTAGTTAACTGTCACTACTGATATCCCCATTTTACAGCCGAGGAGACTGAGAAGCCTCCCACGAAAGTGGCTGACCCAAGGCCCCAACTGGAAAATAACTCTGCCTGGCTACCCCGAAACTCCTTCAGGTCTTCGGTTAAATTGTGCTTGTAATCCGTGTCTTACAATGAGTATTGGGAGAACCAATGGAACTAATGGGCGTGGAAAACCTTTAAAACTCTGAAGTATGAAGTGGCCACATCAAAGTCTCATGACTTTCTGAACTTTCTGGGTTTTCTAGTTTGGCTATCTGGCCTGCAAAAGGAATCTCTAAGATAACCTCTGGCAGGGGTGTACCTAGCCCTTTGCACACACCCACTGCGGCCTAATATGGAGCAAGCACTGCTCAGTGGGTAGGGACCTGCTTTCCTGTGCTGGCTCAGGGTTCCGTTTGCCTTTTCTGCCAGATGATGTCCTCTAGCCTCAGTTTTCTTACCTGTAAATGGGGCTGATCAGCATGTAAAGGCAGTGGAGTGTACACACGTATATAAAACATCAGCAGATAGTGGGATGTGCTGAGTGTTGCTTCCTTTCCCCATTCACATGGTTAATTTCATTTCCATTCTCATAAAGCGGAGGGTGAGGGGTTATCAAATCCTGGAGTTTATGAACCAACAGTTATTTACCCCTGAACTGCTTCTTAACCTGCCACACCTTCTCCCCACCAACAGAACAAAAGGCCTGTTTCTGAAAGATGGGCAGAAACTACCATTTCTCCACTGCCCCTACTGTGTCTGGCACAGGGTGCTGTAAACCACTGATTAAATTATTGGTGAAAAAGACTTATAAATATGTATACCCAACAGCATTTATTAAGAGAAACATGCCCGTATTATATGAGATGAGATGGGGTTTTCAAACTGCATTCCTCAGAAACCCTGGTGAGGGTTTCTGTGGGTGAGGATTCACAAATGCCTTCTAGGAATTTCGTAGATTCAGACACTGTTACAGTGTTAATAAGAACAGCTAAAGTGTACTGGACATCTAAAGTGCACCCAGCTTTGGCTATATACTTTATAACTGCTAACTCAGTCAAAGATCACCACTTCTTTAGGTAGGTAGTGCCATCTCCCCTATTTTTACACACAAGGTGGCTAAAGCACAGAGAGGTTAAGTCATCTGCCCAAGGACAAACAGCTAGTAGCTGGCGGAGCTGGGATTTGAACCCAGCCTTCAGCTCTAGAAAACATGCTCTCAAAGCCCCACAATATACCACTTGGCACATTCATCTCCCCTGAGTAGGCTATAAGAACAGCACTATAATCCATAACGTCCAATTTTCAAGATTTCTATTCATCGTGGCAATCTCGGTAATTGAGTTCCTATGAAGTATTAAAAATTTGAACTTATGAAAGAGAAGTATAATAACTTGCGTTCTATGTTGGGGTTCCTAGTAAGATTTCATTTGAAAAAGAATTCTGCTGCAACATTAAGTGTGAAAACTACAGAGACTGTGTGTGAAGGAGTCCCCCAGGAGCACAAAATAACCTATTTCCCATCACTAATATGTGGCCAGGCTCTTGACTCTGGAAGAACTTCTGCCATCTCCCGAGGCAGGTCAGAACCCAGGGCTATACCGCCCTCTCTGAGCACCGCCTTTTCAGCAGGTAAGCCGTAGCATTTCAGAGGATTTGGCTACAGTGGGCAATGGGCATGAAAAACATGCTTCACTGTAAAGGAGGCACCTTCTAGAACTGGTCTCAGAGCTGATATTGAGTATTCCTAGAGTTTTCTGGGGCCTCTCCAGCCTCGGGGCCTGGAGAGCTTTCAGGGGTTGCTGAGGCAGTACCTATAGCAATGCACTTGCTTCCTTGGGACTCTATCTGCCCAGCCAAAAATGACCCCAAGAGCTCAGATTTCCTGGCCTGTGCAAGTCACAACAGCCTCATGATACATTCTAGTATCCTTTCCACCGACCATGCAGAGAGCTTTATTATTGTACTTAAGTACTGACAATGATGGGGAGCTCATTACCTTACAGGACATTGCTCAATATAAGAAAGTCTTATCATAACCAAGTACAGTAGAACTTACGGTCTCTGAGCAGGTTCTGTAAGGCAGGGGTCTTTTTCTGTGTGTCTTGATTTCTTAACTACAATCATGCAAGCAAGTCTACAATTTGAAGTTCTTGGGTCACACTTTGACCTGGATTTCCCTTGAGCTCTATCCAGGGTTCCAGACAAACCCCACGCCTGCAGAGAATGGGCTTGTTTACACAGAGACAAGCCACATCATCCCGAGAAACAATCTCAACTCTGAGACTTTTGTCTTGCAAGAAAACAGCCAAAGAGACATGCATCTCCAAGTCAGGGAGCACTGCAATGCTCAGCCACGAGCTCAGAATTCCCCAACACATGGCTCAGAGGCTGCTTTCAACCTCTCTTGGAGGCTGAACAGTCTTGGGGCATTCTCAGAGTCAAATGAAACATATGAATTCATCACTCAGAAATTATTATGAGCTTTTTGTCCTGTTGACCTAGAGTATCATAAACACAGATGATAAATTCCCCAAGGGCTCTTCCACAGCCTAGCCAGGTGACCTAAGGAGTCCTTAACTTTCCGCATAATATCACCTCATTGATTGTTATTGCAATTGTGTGTGCTATTCTCTCTATATATAGTTCTTACATCATTTCCTGGCCATGAGGACCTACGCAAGCAGACAGTCATGACCTCAAATAATAAAAAAAATTTAACTCTGAAAATTCATATCCCATTGTGTGCCCTCACCTTTGACACTAGGAGGGTCAATTCTGAGTGGGAAGTTCTCAATGTGGGTAAAAGAGAAAGAGGGAAGAACCCATACCTGGAGATGCCTTCCTTCTGCTCCCAGCTCCAGCACTTACTGCCTTAAAAGTCACGTCACCACTCTGAGCCTCAGTCACCTCTTCCATTGAAACAGTAAGACTGAACAGCTACATGCAGCAAAGGACATGCAGCAAGTTAAATGACATAATGCACATAAAGTGAGTAAGACGCTCACAGCACAGCTGAGAGAATGGGTGCTGGATGCTGCCGGGGTAAAAATTCTGGATCTGCTGACCAGCTGTGTAATCTTGGGCCCTTTACTTATCTTCTTTACCTCAGTTTCCTCATCTGCTGAGTGTAGTTTTTTTTTTAAGTATCTCAATGGCAGGGCTGTTTTTCAGACTGAGTGAATATATACATAGGGTCTAAGGCAGTGCCTGGTGTATAGTGAACACTCCAGAAAGCCTCATGCGCTGTGGCACACAGCAGCGTATGTTCTTCCAGTAGCAAAGGTCAAGACTGACAGTACTATTTTTAATACCTGACAAAGCCCTTGCACATGCGCTACCTCTGACTCCTCATGATAGCCCAGTGATGAAGGGACCACCATCGTACCACTTGAACAGGTGAGCAAAGTGAGGTTCAGATCAGATGACAAGGTAAAGGTAGAGTGGGACTCAAGCTCACTGTCTCTTCCTGCTGGGCCACGCTGCTCTCTGGTTCTGTTGTCTGTGCTGCCTCGATGCCATCCTGAGAACTCTACACTGGGGCGTTCCAGACAGCCAGAGACTGGGTTAACTCTGCTCTGAGCAATTGTGCGGTTGCTGTGCTGGGAGGCATCTTTCTGCAGAGGCTGAAGAAGCCAGGTCCTGCTGTCATGCCTCCATCCATTATTGTTTAGACACCTTACCATGGAGCCTTCTTTTCTACCCCACACAGCTGACCATAACTGTGCTACAGAACTGGCTGATTATGCCACTCCCTTGTTTTAAAACCTTCAATACTTCCCTATGCCCACGGGTCAAATCAGTTCCCACAGGCTGTACAAGTCCAAATGCAGCACATTCCTTCTCAAGAACCGCCCCAACCTTATCACCTCCCACCTTTTCTCCAGTGTGGCTGGGCTAGCCTCCTCTCAGTTCCCTGGACCACCACCATCTTCTGTAAAGAGCACTCAGATGGAGAACTCAAACCTGCTAATTCCAAGCCATTTCAGAACAGTTACAAGAGGGAGAGAGGCCTGAGGCCCAGAAACTCAAAACCTATATGACCAGGGGTCAGAGCAGGGGCCTCTTTACATTCCCAGAACCATTCTGAAGAGCAAATTTTCTTTGCTACGTTTTCAAATTATCTGCTGATCTGACCCTAAATGTACAGGTTCTGTGAGATGGTCTGAAGAGTTCAGATAATTCAAACATTTTTGGATCCTAACACTTCCCCGCAATGGCGTCTCGTGAAAGTAAAATTCAAATCTTTTACATGGGCCCTTGCCTACCTCACCCCCACCACTCTCCCCCTGTCCTCTGTACTCCATCCTTACCGGCCTCCTGGCCACTGCACAAACCCCACGAGGGCCTCCAGTTTCAGGGCTTTGTCCCTGCTGTTCCCACTGCCTGGATGATGCCTGACTATCCTTCAGGTTTTACTCAAATGTCACTTCCTCAGAGAAGCCCTCCCTGACCACCCCATCTAAAGTGTCCCTTCTACCAGTCACTTTCTACCACATTGCTTTTTTTCCTTCTTCATAAAAAAATCATCTCATCTCCAAAGAATGATCTCATTATCTGTGATTATCTCATTTACTTATTAGTTTGCTTACTGTCTGACTCTCCCCAGAATACCAATTCTTCGAGGGCAGGGATTTCATCAGCTTACTATAAAGCTCACAGAGCAGTGCCTAGCACCTAGTAGGCACCTGACACAGATTTACCGAAAGAATGCATCAAATACAGAGATGACTTTTCACTTTGGCTGCATCCTGTGCATGATTTGCTCATCCCTAATCAATAGGCGGGGAACAGGGAGGCCCAAATATTGTATATCCAGCATGATCCCAACTGGGCTGGAACAAAGACCTCACTGCTCCTCTGGGGCTCAGCTGGTCCAGGAGACCTGCTGCTGACATTTCACCAAAGCACTCACGCAACAAGACTGTCTTCTATTAGTGAGAATTATCTTCACACCTCCCACAGGGGGAAACCCTGATTTTATGAAGGTAAAACCACATTGTGATTAACACTTCACCAGGATTCCGACTATGTTATAGCTCTGCAAGGAAAAAAAATAGTTAGGGGCCTTAATATCATGCTAGCAAATGTTATGGTGAGTGTGTTCCTGACACGATTTTCTTATTAGGGTCCTCCCCTGTAAATTTTATTGCATTTAATTAAAAATTATTGCTAAAAGAAACAGCTGCAGATGGTCTTATTTTAAGTCAGAAAATTAAAAACCAAATATTCTCATCAGTCAATTTCAACGAGAAGCCCAGCCACACGCATTAGGAATGTGATGATTTTGAGGTTGTAATAATTTTTATGGCATTTCCAGGTCCTTTCAATGAAACTTAATGAAAGCTCTGCATGAGTTCATTTGTCAAAAACATAGTAATAATAGGAGGACTCCCAGCTTACAGGCAGATACAAAGATAGCAATGAAAACTACGGCTGGGGATGTGCCGAAAAGCCAGCCACGCAGCTCTCAGCACCGATGGAATTAGTCAGCAGGAGGCTGAGATGCAGCTCTGCCACAGCTTCCCCGCCACACCCCAGGAATTTAGAGCTGAGGCTGTAAATCACCTTTGTTTTAAAATGATCCTTTTATTCGTTGCTGCAGTATAAAATATTTTTATTTTTCATTTTGTAAAAAATAAAAGTCGGGATTTACTCTCTTGGGAATCACTTCAGCAAAATATTTAGTGCATTCTGAAGATGCTGGGGGCTGGGGAGGGAAGGAAGCACTCTTCTGCTAGGTGTCTGTGCTGCATTTAAGAATTTTAATGGTGGTCACCGTCCTTGGTCTGGACTGCCCGTACAATTACTTCCCCCAACTTTATGAGTTGGCTTGTATCCTTTAACTTCTTTTCTATGGACTGGATTCTTATTTTTCTTGCTATGTCTTTTATTGGAAACCAACTCAAATCTTTTATTTATTTGGGACCAGACAGAATGTAATAGATAAAAGAATGAGAAGAGAAAGGCAAAGGCAGACATAAGCTGGCCCTGGAGTTGATACTGGAGCACCGGGTTGCTGTGGACATTCTGGAAACAGAACTCCACTCCTCCCCTTCTCACCGCTACAGCTCTGCTTGGTCCTCGTATTCTCTGGAGGGGACCACTGCCGCAGCCTCTTGGCCAATCTCCCTGCTTCCCAGCTCCCCAACCCCTCCACTCCGCACCCTGCCAACAAGGTGTCCGTGACAAAGCACCATCCCCACTGTGGGTGCATACTGACTCTCCAAACGGATGCACGAGACCCTTCTCCGCTGGGTCCCAGCCTGCCTTCCCAACTTCATCTCACAGACATGCACACTGAGCTCCATCTGCACACTTCATGGTTCTTTCTTACCCCCCAGACACACGCACAGACATGTGTTCTTCCTTGACTGTTTGTCTCCATCACGAACTCCTGTCCCTCTGGCAACACCCACCTCAAGTGTCTCCCAAATAGATCCCTCCAGAACTGTTGGGAGGGACCTCTAACAAAGCCTTGTCACACCGGGCTCCAATGACCTCTATCTGTCTCCCCAGCCAGACTGAAAGGCCTCGAGGGCAGTGGCAGTAGATGCTGAACAAACTTCAGGAGAGGGAGTGTGTCAATGAGCTGAGGCAGTGCGACACTCTACAGTAGGGACTGGAAATCAGAAAAAGATGGTGTTTGAATTTAGTCCTTAAGCCTTTCAACCCAATCTCCTCCGTATATTCTCCATACCTGTAGAGGATGCAAACCACTTTTCAGACTAAACATTTCAAGGTACCTCCAGAAGCAAGAAGAAATATTTTTCACTGTAGTTTTACCTACTAAAAACCATAGTCCTAAGTTTCTCTGTATGTTCTCATACCTTTCTCCTATGTTCTCACACCTTTCCCCTATGTCCTACATCAAAATCCTACTTTTCCTCCAGTGTCCATTCAAATGCCACCCTGTCCACCCTCCTCTGGACTCCCCCTCTTTTGGCCATGAGCATTTTCTATTCACATTGCAGGAAGGTCCCTTCCCCCATCTAATTATAAGTCTGCTGAAGCCAGCCATGGTGCCTGGTCCACCTGGCCCTCTCCTGCCACACTTCACTGCCCACAGTTCCTTGCCCAGAATTATTCATTTCTCAAATGGTAATCATTGGTTAGCCAAAATATTCAATTACCTGGATTTTCCCACTCCTCATCCTCATATGCATTCTGTATAATGTGGCCAATACACAAACTCTTGGGCTTGTAATTGAGCTTCATTGTAACATAGAACAGCTCTGTAAGGACCCCGGGTTGGGAGAAGGTAGTAATGAAACGCTGGGTCTCAGACCTTCCATAGCTCTCTCTGGAAGGCACAGACATTCATGAGCTGCTGCCACCAGGTGGGCTGAATCATCTGAAGCTCCCCTAATGAGCAGTAGATCCCAAACAGATGGCCTGTTCCAGACCCAGAGCTGCTGGTCACAAGCACAACTGGCCACAGGAGGGCAAGGGTCCCCACTGTGGCACTGAGGGAAGGAAAGACATCTGAGTACTTACTTAGCAAGTTCCTGGAAGGCTTATCAGTCTTCTTGATGACTTGCCAACAGAGCAACAAACCCACCAGTCATCAGAGAAGAAAGGAAAGTGTCCTGTTTTTCCTTGAGCCTTTTGAACCAATAAGCAAAGCCAATATTTTGCTCATGGCTGTACTAGTCGGTCTCCTGCAAGGGAGACACTCAGCAGCTGTTGGATGAAAACCATCAGCTAACATTCTGCAGCCACAGAAACAGGGTAGTGAAAAGGGCAGTAGACTGAGGTTAAGAAAGAGTTGGGTTTGAATCTTAGTTGGACTAGTTAATACTTTTGTGACAGGATAATTTAGATCACTTCATTGGGCCTCAGTTTTCTCACTTGGGAAATGGGGCTGGAAATTCCTAATGTGCCTAACTAATCATAAATTACAAGTGCAATAATAGCTATAGTGAGAGTCATAGAGACAGGCATTTCTGCTATTTAGAGTATAGCATCATAAAACCCCTGCTCTGCAGCCCTGATGCCATTTCAGGTGGGTGTTAGAGGTTACACTAATGCCACACCCCACAGCTGAATCTTGAAAGGGTATGGTCCTGGTTTTAATGATGTGATGTCCTGACCACTGTGTCAAACACATGCAGAAGAATGGTCTTGAGAGAAGAAAGAGAAAGAGATACCTCCACCAAGACAGGGACCAGGTTCTCTACCTACAACCTAGGACTCAAATTCAAATCCTGCATCCATCACTATGTGACATTGATCATGTCACATAATAAGAGCTAATATGTACTGATCATTTCACCATGTGCTGTATTAACTCATGTAAGTCTTAATGACATTATGAGGAAGGAACTATTATCACACCCTTTTACAGATGAAGAAACCAGCAGAGAAAGGTAAATAACTTGTCTCAGGTCACACACATAATAAGTCGTAGAGTGTACACTGAAACCCAGGCAGCTTGGCTCACAAGTCTACATGCTTTAACTACCATGCTCTCACGGGCTCTCCGGGCTGCACATCCCCCTCTGGAATCATAAAAAGCTGCCATACATATTGGTCTGGTCAAAAAGTTTGTGTAGTTTTTTCCGTACAGTGACTCTAGTGGCACTGAGTTGTCTTTAACTTCATTCAAAACAATTTTGTTAGATTGTATTGTGAAAACTGTTGTATCAGTGCGCATTAAAAATTTTAAATTGAATTTTTGTGCAGCCATTTTAATATTGAAGATGGAAAAAGATACACAATATTTTCAGCATATTATGCTTTATTATTTCAAGAAAGGTAAAAACACAACTGAAACACAAAAAAAGATTTGTGCAGTGCATGGAGAAGGTGCTGTGACTGATCGAACATGTCAAAAGTGGTTTCCAAAGTTTCTTGGTGCTATTGACGTTTTGGCCAAATAATTCTTTGCTGTGAGACTGTCTTATGCATTGGAAGATGTTTAGTGGCACCCCTGGCCTCTACCCACTAGAAGCCAATAGCAAGAGATAGCCGACAGACTCAAAATATCCAAATCAATAAAGTTATTGGTGAAAATGAGAAATGTGCCTTTTATTTTACAGAGAAAACTAAATGGACTTTTTGGCCAACCCATTTCATCGAAAACAATATGTATTAATGAATGGAGAGAGTGCTGGACAGAAAGAGGTGAGAGAACGTCAGTGTGGCAATATGTTAATGGCATATCCTAGGGGCTGAGTATATGAATATTCACTATAAAAACAACCTTTTTGTAAGTATGAATATTTTCACTATGAAACATTGGGGAAAGTAGCATCAGAGATCTGTGCTGATGTATAATGCTGCGATTAAGGTGGACTTAACATCGTGCAAAAAAAATAAACATATAATTATGGGCCTTTGAATGAGACTTAGGACAAACGAGTTTTTGTAGTGTTTTGCAACAAATGGATATTTTATAAGTATATACAAAACACAGTGGTTGCCAAAGATAGGTACTTAATAAATTATAGTTCTTTCCAGAAACCTTGTGAAGCTCAAAGTCACCTACTTGCGTAGAACCATAAAAACCCTGGCCATCAACATGCATTTTTAAGCTCCTAGTGTGTAACCAACACACTGAGACGCCACGGACATTCAGGAGTCGAGACCAGGTTCCCCAACCAAGAGCAATGACTGAGGACATAAAACATCCTATCTGAAAAGCAAGAGTGTCGGGCAATATCTCTAGTCCCCTTTTCCCCCAAAAGGGTCAATTTAGGAAAAAAGAATGTTTGTGGATACAATTTAAAGGATGACAAAACCATTTTTGTATAGCATGGGGAAAATGTGTGTAGGTAATGTGCATATATACAATTTTATGAGATGGAAGACTGTTAGTAAGAACGTTATTATAGCTCCTAAAATGTTATTATCTGTGTATACAAATCTCAGAGGAAGTAACTGCAGGGAGGAAACTTTATCATCATCCATTAGCCCCTGAGCTGCTGCTCTGATTTAGGGGTCCCTAAGGCCTCTCTGAATTCTGTTATATGCTCTACCCTTTCTGGAAGGGAAGTATTTTTGGTGGAAAAAGGACTTGGATTTAAATAACATTAAACCACACCACTTTTCAGCCCTATGAATCCTTTGGATTATGCCAAGTAGAAAGTCTCTGTGTGGTGCCAGGATGCCTTTGACGCCTCTCCCTGTTTAACAAAGGGACCCGGCCTCCGGCTCACAGCCTTGGCAAGTAATAACCTCAAGCTAGATTGTACCTGTTATTTTATTTTCCTTTGTATTTTATTTGTACAATTGCCTTCTACTTACAGCAACTGATACTGTTTTTTTTTCCCACTTTCTAACAGTGACATAAAATTTCCTTTCTAAATACTTTTTGTTAGGTAAAAAAGACAGACTGTTTGAAAGACGAATAACAGGCAGGTGAGAGTATAAGTGGTAAAACGGAAATATGAAGGTGGTGCAGGAGAGGTCGATGGTGAGGAATACAGATCTGTTCCAGTCTCACTGTTTTCTGGACGAGGAGACTGTGCCCTACCCTTTCTGAGACCCCACAGCCCATCAGTGACTGAGTGGGCTTTAAACCCATGTCTCCCAGTGCACTGTTCGCGAGCTCTTTTAGCACTGCTGGTATTTATTTGGCTTCTGCCTCTGATAGTCAAACTTAAGCGAGGTATAGGGCAGGGTAAGTAGCAGGAGGAGGAAGAAATTGCCCAACCTGAAGCACCTCTGGGCTTGTCTCAAATCAGCAGCACCCCTCCACTAGATTCTCAAAGCTCCCATTCAGGCAAAGCAGCAGAGCGGCCCCTGCCCCCTTGGCAGTCCCTCGTGCCTCTCAACTTGTTGTGTCTGAAACCTCCCTTGCCCAGACCTGTTCCAGCCCAAAGCGGGGATTTTTCTCCTGCTCTGTTTCCATCTGTTTCATGCAGGAAAACGGAAGAAAGCTTTGCTCACTGATTGATGTCCAAGAGGATGTGGTTCCTGCATGGGAGATTTATCTCAGTCAGTCTTGCCTTTGGTGACACGGTATCAGAGTGGGGGGCAGAGATTTGGAAATTCAGAGTCTGACAGGATACTCAACCAATGCCCCAGGCCGTAGCATCAAATGTGAGATGTGCAGGGAAAGCCACCTAGCACGGTGTAAGCACACAGCACACAGTAAGCAGTCACGATATGGTAGCATTGGCATTTTCCTGGGTATTTTATTCCCTTATTATCATGTTAGTTTGGATGAAGGAATCTTTGTTTTTTGGATAACTTACAGACCAAGACAACAGCACCTTCACATATGGCCAAATAGCCTGCGCACTGCACAGCCCCAGAGGGCACCGTGTACGGACTGGAAGTTGAATGTGCCCTGGGGCTGTGGAGTGTGCTGCGTGCACAACCAGACTCTGCACCCGGCAGCACAAGTCACTGCAAGTTCCTGGAAGAGTTGGGAAGTCTAAACTCTAGCACTGATTTCTCCACTAAGGTGCTGAAAGACCTGTGGCAAGTCCCTTTCCCTCTCTGTGCCTCAGTTTCCTCCTCTGTAAGAGGATCAAATATTGTCTAAAGGTCCCCTCCAGCCACAAAATTCTGGAAATATGATTCTACAGAAGCAGAGTTCAATTTCTAAATGGTTGTCATACAAAAGAGGAAATGGGCTCACTCACCTGGCTTCAGAAGGAAGAGCCAGCATGAGTGGGTTAGGGATATTAGATGGAGATAGCTTTAATTCAGTTGGAAAGAAAAACTTGATCAGAGTACCTAGCAACAGAGAAGGCAGCTCTGGGAGGTGGTGAGTTCCTTGTGGCTTGAGGAATTCAAGTAGAGACTGGGTTAAGAGAAAAATCTGTTAGAGGTGGGAGGTTTGACCATATGCCCTTTGATATGCTTTCCAACATGGAGATTTTATCATTTCGAAGCTTGGTTTTATTTTCATTAATGCTAGGAGGCACTCGCCTAGGGTTGGGTCTCATCAAATCCTGCTGACAGCCATTAATGCAACGGCCTTGTTGGCTCTTTTCCTCCTGCCCTCTAAGAGTTCCCACACATCCACATTCTCCAAACTAAACCCGAGACCTCCAGCAGGAGAGGTGTTTGCCTCTGCTCTGGCAAACAACTGTTTTCATCCTAGAAAGAACTAATTGATAACAGCCGTCCATGCCCAGGCCTGGGGTAGGGAGAAAGTAGAGCCCGAGTGGGGAACCATATAAAGAACTCACGAGAATAAACCACACAAACACTTCTAGCATCTATACTCCAGTGGCAGCTAATGCTAATTGCAAACCATTCTTCCCTCTCCATGCTGCAGGTCCCGCAGGAAGTCCCAGCAGCAACAGCTGTGTGGGACTAGGCTAAGCTAGTGCACACGAGGGGAAAGAGTCAGGATTTCCTTTAAAATCACAACCATTTTGCCTTTTCATGAATTCTGACTGGTTGAGACCGAATTGCATCACCTTTAAGTTGTATCCACAAGAAACAGCAAGACTCGGCAATCATCCACTTGATCAATAAGGACATTCAGTCAGTCTCATGAAAGTAGGATCAGAAAACCCCCACTGCTGTCAATAATTTCAGTGTTTCACTCACACTTCCAAGGTGAATGAATCCCCCCCAAAAAATCAGCTTGGATGTACCTCTTAAAGACTTCTATTCAGAAATTTAGCTCTGGGCAACCATGGTTTTTTTTAAATAAATAAATTATTTTTTCTACTTCCCTTCAGTAGAGTGTATATTTACACAATGAAAAGGTATAAATCTCAATTTGGGGTATTTTCCTGATGGTGAAAGATATTTAGTTTGGCAAGATTCCAAAACCTTCTCTCTTAATGACTTTCCCAGGGAGGAGTAGTAAAGCCATCTACCCAGATGAGAAATATCCCCAGGTAAGGCAAATACACACGCTCACATTTGTACTGAATTCAGCTTTTAGGTAACACTCTCACGGAGATGATCTATTCTGATTTTCTCAAACACTCTGCCCTGAGGTTGAGTGAATCCCGTTTCACAGATGACGTAACTGAGGCTTAGAGAGGTAAAGCCACTCACCTGAGTCACACAGCTAGAATGAAACAGAGCACGAGGCTAAAAAGCAAGTCCTTGTTTCCCTCTACACCTAAGTTTGCCTCCCAGACAGTTACACTTGCTAAACAACAAAGAAAACCAATTTCACAGTACCTTTCCGCTTCTTGGTCTACACTCTGCTGCTTGCTCTCGAAGGCACTGAAGCTGCTCATGTCCACATAGCCATCATTTTCATTTGCTGTGGACAGGGCTCTGCTCTGGTCTTCAAACAGCTTTGTAAACGTCCCAGCCCTTGCAGGCCTCCGGGGCGGAATCTGGATATTCTCATAGTCCGAGTTCATGGCTGGAATGTTCTCATAGTCCGAAGTGTCGGCATTGGGGAATGAGATGGACCGGGGCTTGGTCAGGGGCAAAGGCAAAAAGGGGGGCCGGGAGCGATCTTCGAAGGACTCTACTCGGGACACTGTCCTGCTAAAGGGAACGCCTTTCCTCTTGCCATCCCTGTAGAAAATGAGAGAGGACGGCGATTCGGAAGCCCGGAGCTTGCCAGTCCGGGCCTTTAGCTGAGGGGAGTTACTGAGGCTCCTGCGGTCAATTTCCAGAAGCCGGGAAGGCCCGTGGTAGCTGGATTCGGAAGAGGACCTGGAAGAAGACACGTTGACATCCACGTGCACTTTGTTCTCCGTCTTCTTCTTAAAAGTCAGTGCCAGGAACCGCTTAAAGGACGACTTCTTCTTCTTGCTGTGCTTGTCTGGGGGCTCGCTCTCGATCAGGAGTGAGGGGGAGCTCTTTGTGATGGGCTTCTTGGTGATGCAGGCCAGGTCGAAAGGTGGTGGGATGTCGACCACGGAAGACGGTGTGGAAGTGCCGCTGGACGGAAGGTGGTTTCTCTGGGAGAAACTCCCAGAGGAGCCAATCACACAGGGCAGAGAGAGGTTGTCATCTTTCCTTTTGATTCGATGGTCGTCTAAGCCAGAAGCCTCAGGCTCCCTGTACACAGAGACGGGAATCTCTCGGCCTTCTACAGAGAATGAACGAGGGTAGAGAGTGAAGGCTCTGGGCTTTGCCGGTAAGGCCCTGCTGGCTTCCAGTGGCTTCCCCTCCAATGACAGAACCATCTTTCTTGCCTCCTCGGTGGTACCTCCAATGCCCGTGGCTGACAATGAGCCAGCTTCTGGGACAGTTTCTTCTGGTACAGTTTCTGGGACATAGCCAGCCACCTTTCCAGAGTGGGGCCTGGCCCTTGAGATGATGTTCTTTCTGTCAATGGGGACCAGGCCACCCTCAGCATCAGAGTTCACTTCTTCTTTCGAGCCATAACCACTCAGTGCATCTGATGCAGCCTGTGTCTCAGGCTTTTCTCCCTCTCCAGGGTCAGTCCCGCACACCGAGTCGACTCCAATCTCATAGGGGTTGGTGAGCGCGTCGTCTGTGGCATCCTCATCCTCTGGCAAGATCACCACATCAGGGACAGAGAAGCCCTCCCCTGTGCCATCCTGCAGGGAACCACGCTGGTCACACAAAGTTCCAGCCCCGGTGTTCTGGTCTGCACATTTCCCCGACTTTGCTTCCTGCCCTGACTCTAAACCTTTCACTGACTCAGAAAAAGAAGAATAGCTTTCGCTACAGAAAGAGGTGCTCTCTGTAGGGAAGAACTCATAGGGACTTCCTGGGAGTGAAGTCACGAAGTCGTCCACACAGTCATTCTCGAAAGGAATGATCTGGCAGCTCTCCTCCGCAGGTTCACCCTGCACAGAGTCTTCACCTTCTTGAGCGACCTCTCCCTCCTCTTGGGTGGCTGCTGCCATTTCTTCCTGATCAGTTTTCTCATCTTGGTCAGGTGGTTCATCCTGGTTGCCATCACCTGAGGCATCTTCACACTCCTCCTCAGAGATGTCATGGCTTTCTGTGACTACGGCCACCTCCCGGATGCCTGTGGCCAATCCCTCATTCTCCAGGGGTTCCTCACTGGCATCTTCAGCATCCCCCTCGGCAGGCCTGTCAGAATCCACATACTCGTCTGGCGCTCCTGGTTCTGCATTGGCACCACCTTCCTCACCATCCTCCTCTGCCTCCCTGGGTGCCCCAGGCTCCTTGCCAGGTGCTTCTGGACCCTCTAAATCGACTTGAGTTAGAATGATATCACTCGGAAAGACTGCCTCTCCATCCCAAGGGCCCCTGTCCTCCAGGTTGTACATGTTGTGCTCTTCCACCAGCTTCTCTTCCTCCTCACTTGTGAGACTCTGCTCTTCTGCCCCTGGGTCTTGGGCACAATCATCAGTCCCCACGTTCTCAGGAATGGGGGCCATACCTTCATCAGCCTCTCCACTCAGCGCCACTTCAGCTGGGGCTGCCACTTCCTCAGCAGCTCCTGTCCCCTCCTCCTCACCTCCTTCCTGGGGTTCCTCTTCCCCAGTGACATCTGGAGGCACCATGACTGCATTCTCCCCAGAGTCCCCATCCCTGGGTCCATCCTCTCTCGCTGGAGCTCTGGGGACCACAATGTAATCCTCATCAGCCCCGGCCTCGGAGCACTCCAGGTTGGACTGCTGCTCTTCATAAAGCCCCCTGTCTACACAGAGCAACTTCCCATTGCTGCACTTGTTCAAGCTGTTGATCATGTACACACTGGCCCTCCACTCGTTGGGGGTATCCAGCCTAGGCTTAGGAGCGATGGGGGGTTTCGGGCCCCTCGACATGGAATTGGGACTGTGAAGACTCTCAGGCCTGGGTGATGAAGGGAATTTGGGTGCCGTCACTGGCGTGAGGGGACTGGTGGTCTTTGGCTTGGGAGCAACTGGTGGTTTTGGTGAATCTAAAGGATGAAAATAGAGAAGAGAAGGAGACAAAAAGTACAGTTACCTTTATTTCCACTCCTACTTATCATTTTTGACATAGCACTGAAGATGGTTTCTCAACTCATGTGAACCCAACCCACCATGCTTTGTCTTAGGTTTGCCTCCACCATCATCTTTAAAATCCCTTGATCTTCCACTAAAGATCCATTCTGTGATCAAAGTAGCCAGACCTTTCTTCTACATGCAGTCCCGCTAACAAAACCCAAATGAATGACATCTTGTACCTGTCAAATAAAGGTGTGCAGATCACTGCACTCATTCATTCAACAACTATTTATTAAACACTTTCTATGTGCCAGGTACCCAAGAGACAATGTTGAACTTGGCAGTCACCATCCCCGCTGCCATCATAGAGCTTACATTCACTCCACAGTTAATTCCTTGAGTACCTGCATCTGTTTGCATAGCACTGTATACAGTGGGGTCTTCTAGGATCAGGAAGAGAAGAACACCTCTGCTGACCACTCACAGTTGAGTTATGAAGACAAGACTAACAGCGCAATTGGAGGACGGAGCTATACGCCCTTGAAATATTATAATATTTCATACTGAGTAGCCATTATCTCATTCTCTCAAGAATGGCACACCCAAGGCTTGTGACAGTGATGTATTGTATGATTCTCCTGAGGGTCACCTCTGAATTCCACATGGTGCAGACTGGTGTCCAGCTAAGTGCCCTGCATCCAAATTTTACAGTACCTGAATTTCATGGGAGAAATGATATGGTATTTTACAATATGGATGTTTGCAAAAGGCCTCTTCCCTTGTGAATGGTGACAGTCTATTAACCTCAGCAGAATAAAAGATGTGGTACAAACGTACCTGCAGTAGGAGTTCAAGAAGCAAGAGTTGCTATGGCTAGGGAAGACCTCTTGGAGAAGGAGAAATTTCAGCTAAAATTTTCAGGATGGAAGGGACCTGGACAAAAGAGTAGTCACCCACTTCCAAGTTCAACACGTCTCCCACCACAAGCCAGCCCATGCCTCCTGCCTGAATCTCTGAGCCCCTGGGTACATTTTGGTCAGAGTGAGGAAAGCCGATTTCCAGGAATGCAACTCCATTCTGACAAGCCCATTTCAAAAGAACTGCCTGGCTCCCCACTACCCATGGATTAAGATGTATAAATCTCACTTCAACCCAAGTCTCATCTCCCAGCTCCATCCCCTCTAAGCCTTGCGTTTGACACACAGCAGCTTCAGAATGCCAGCCTGGCTGTGACAGAAAGAAGGTGGAGCAGAGGGGCTGGAGGTCTGTCAGCAAACTTTTCTCTTCCCCATGCATTTGACTCTCAGGTAAATCCTCGAAGCATCTAACCCCAGTCGAATCTAATCCAGGGCTGTCTGACAGAGATATAATGTAAGCCACATTTATATTTACACAGTAAGTTTTAATTTTCTCATATCCACATTAAAAAGTCAAAATGGAACAGGTGAAATTCATTTTAACAATACAGTTTTTTAACTCAATATATCTAAAATATTACTTTGAACATCATCATGTAATCAGGAATCATGTTTGGATCAACGTGTAATCAATATACAAAATTTATTAATGAGTTATTTGACATTCTTTTTTGAACTAAGTGTGCTTTATACATACAGCATGTCACAATTCAGACTAGCCATATTTCAAGTGCTTAGTAGCCACATGTGGCCGGTGGCTATGGCCATCTCCATGGGACTGTCTCACTAGCACCTCAATTCAAGATGTCTGAGGCCAAAGTCAATAACATCTCCCCAAACTGGCAGGACCACGTTAAATTCAGCTGAGGCCCCAAAGGAAAGAAAAAAGGCCTGGAGAGGTAACAATGCAGGGTTACAGAGCCCATGCACTCTGTTTCTAAAAGGGTTTCATTTCAGAGCCCTTTTACTTACACTTTGCACATACGAGTACATCTAATGAACTTGGTTGTCTGGTTTCCCAACATACAGCTAATTAGAAGGGGCAGGGGGAGAAAGTTAGAGCAGGAACACTGCCAGCTGTAAGATGTGGTAGCTGCGAGCGGGAAAGGGAGAGAAGAGGAACAGCTGTTGAAGTACCCACTGTTAACATACCCACAGCGTCGACCACCTAACCCGCATCTACATTTGTCTGCATCAATGTCCAGGCCTTACACATCCAGGTAATAATCCAGTGTCTTCAAGATTTAATATGTGACTTCCCAACTCCTTGCTTCCATAAGCAATGAAGTATATCCTCATTTAGAAAAATATCTGTCCAGATTAGGGGGGAAAAAGCCACCCAAACCTGGCACTTAAACAACTAAGCTCACTGTGTAGTAACAGAGTGGGCCTCTGGAGCCTGGCTGATTCGGGTTCAAAATCTGGCTTTGCCACTTACATGCTATGAAACTGAGCCTCAATTCCCTCATTTGTAGAATGGGTACAACAGTAGCACCTACTCTCAAAGGGCTGTTGTGAAGATTAAAAGATATATATTAGCCCTGAACAGTGCCACTCGGTTGGTTGGGTATCATTCCGCAAAGTGAAAGGTCACCGGTTTGATCCCTGGTCAGGGAACATGCCTGGGTTGCGGGTTTGGTTCCTGGTTGGGGAGCTTATGAGAGCAACCCATCAATAGTTCCCTCTTAAATTGATGTGTCTCTCCCTCTCTTTCTCGCTTCCTTTCCCTCCCTCCAAAAATAAATAAATAAAATCTTTTTTTAAAAAGATATATACTAAAAGTGCTTAGTAGCAGGCCTTCACATAGGAGCACTCAATAAACCGTCCATAGCTATTATTGTTCTAATAAAGTCAGTCTTTGCCTATCCCATATTTTCCTCTGGGATGAGCCTTGCTCTATACCAATATGCAGTAGTATGTAATATTAGCTTCATGCTTTTAACATCAGGTGTCAGGTATGGGCATGAAATTATTCTTTGGGGGCGGGGACTCTCATCTCTCATCCTTAACAGGTGATATTTCACATGGGCACCATGAGACCTGACAGAGGAACAGAATGGCCATGAAAAACGACCGTCACCTTGGCTGTATCACTCCTACCCCCACCCCATCCTTCATCCAATCAAGCTATTGATCTGTGGGCACCATCTCCCTGGGAAAGGTTACAGTGGGTGTCTGAGGCGTGATCCTGCAAGAAAATGCCTTCCCCTTAGAGTCCTTAGGAATGATAAGTATGCAGTGACCAAACCCTGCTTCCAGCTCTGAGATCAAAGGATGCCAGAATCAGAAAGGCCTCATTGAAAGATAGGGAAACTGAGGCACAGTGAGGGCAGATGACTGGCATGGAGTGACTCAGCAAATCAGGAGCAGGGCCCAGATATAATGTGGGTTTCCTGCTGTAGGCAGGTGAACCGCTACTTTGACCCTTTGGCCCCTAAGCATTTCCTCTACAGGACAGACTCAAGGCTATCAGCTTCTGGTGAGGCAGAGGAGAGAGAAAATGCAGGGAAACTGAGGCCAAAGGGACCAGGAACAGCTAGCCAGGCAAGAAATTTAAGTAAGGCTGAGTCTAGAGCTCAGAAATACTAACTGACCACAAAGTGAACGACTTCCATTAGCTCCCATCCAATTTCCTGTAATCCAATTCCATTAAATAGATATTTATTGAGCACCTACTATGTGCCAGGCACTCATCTAGAATCTTTGGGTACATCAATAAACGAAACACAGACACTCTCTTTCAGGGACCTTATCTTCTAGTGGTAGGATACAAGCAAATACAAAGGGTATCTTACATATTGTATGATGTTAGATGATCACAAAGTCCAAGAAAAAACATTAGGAGTTGAGGGTTTTTGCAGTTTTAGGTAGAGTGACCAGGACAGGCTTCATGGAGAAGATATTACAGCAAAGACTTGAAAAGTGAGGGAAGCCAGAACGTATTACACACGGCATGTTCAAGGAGGCAAGAGGAGGCAGGGAAGTGAGCAGGAGAGGAGAAGCAGGAGATGAAGTCACAGGTCGTGGGGACGGTGTAAATTGTGGAGGACCTTAAGAGGGATAAGGACATGACACGGTCACTCAGGCTATTGTGGTGAAGTTAATAAAAGAGACAAGGATGGATGCAGGCGGACCTGTGAGGAGCTCTTGCAATAATCCAGGCAAGAGATGAGAGAGGTCTGGACCAGATTGGCAGCAGTGGAAACGGTCAAAGAGTCAGATTCCAAATAGGAAGGTACAGCTGGTGGGATATACTGACAATCTGGATACGGGGTGTAAGAGAGAAAGAAAAGTCAAGGACAATACCAAGGTTCTGAGTCGGAGCAACGGGGAAAGTGAAGTTGCTACCAACCGAGCTGGAGAAGCCTGCATGTGCTAGGGAGGGAAACAAAAATTTCAGTTTGCACATGTTAGATCCGAGTTTCCTTTCACACACCATGGTGGAGACGTCAAGTGGGCCCTTGGGTATTCTGGTCTGGGTTCTGGGAGAGGTATGGCTGGAGGTATTCATCACAGAGATGGAAGGCATGAACCTGGTGAGATCACTGAGCAAAGCAGTGTGGACTGAGAAAATAGCAGGACCAAGGAGGGAGAGAGAAGGAGCCAGCAAAGGAGACTGAGAGGGAGCAAAGAAAATGAAAGGAGTGCAAAGGCTTCCAGCTCTGCTCCCTCACAAAACGGAACTAAATAGAGCCCCTGCTCTTGGTACAAAGTCGTCTGAGTCTCAGACCCACTCTGCCTGGAGAAGGCTCAGAGAAGTAGCACTGGGGTGCATGCTGAAGGACGGGGAGGATTTCACAACTGAAAAAGAGGTTGAGTATTCCCAGTAGGGGGAACAGAGTGTGAAGAGACCCAGAGGCAGTTAGATGCAAAGCCCTTTGGGAGTGTAGTAGAGTCCAGTTTGGCTGAGGTTAAGTATGATGAGGGTAGGAGGATTACAGGATAAATTAGAGCTCTGGGTTCCTTCTCTGGGTTAAACTTAACTTCTAACTACTCAGAACCCAGCATAGATGGAGCTGCTACTTCCTGACTCCTTCCGGCTGCTGAATGAAACTTCTCTCTCCCTGTATCACAGAATCTGGGCGGTTATGACTTCTCCCGCCTGAGTTATCAATGCCCAGGACCTCCTGGCAATGTGCTATGCCTGAGGATAACTTGAATGCAAGCACCTTCAGGCCAAGATCCCAAGAGTTAACTGGGGGGTAGGGGAACCATAGTGACAGGAGGAAGAGATTTTTAACAGCTTCTGGTGATAGAAATCATCCCCAGCCAGCCCCGTGTATGAGTTTATACTTTCTTTCTCTGCTTTAATTAAATATCTGTCACTCACACATTCATGCTTGCTGCTCCCTTGTCAGCTATGTGGAGGTTCAACTAGAAGGGGCATTGGAAGAAGTACTGGAATAGGAGTCCAGAGCTCTGATCGTCACTCCCGGTTCTGCCCTTAATTGGAAGCAAGTCCCTTTTCCTCCCTGAGCCTCAGTTTCCCTATCTGTACAGTGAAAGGACCTTACCAGTCGGTGTCTTGTCTGCTCTGGCCGACTACAACCTATTAAACTCACAGCTCTTCTTACATACCCTAACATCCCTGTCTTTAGTCCCTGAGTCTGTTTCAACTGCAGTTCACTATACTCCCCCTGGAACTCTCATAACCATATGTTCCAAGAGTAATTATCTTCCAATTTCACCTTCCAATTGCATCTTAATTTAACTTTCATTCCTGGGCGCCTGCTGGAATGTCCACACCAAGCCTGATGATTTCTAATTAGGCTGCTGTTAAGCTAGTCCAGTGATCCGCAACAGGGCTTTTATGGGAAAACAGCATGGGACAGAGGAGGAAGAGCATGGGCCCCAGGCTCACAAAGACCTGGACTTCAATCCCAGCTCTGCCACACGTCAGCTGTGTGATCTTGGGCACATCACTTTGCTTCTCTGAGCCTCAGTTTCTTTCTTGGTAACATGGAAGAAATACCTCCTTTTTACTGAAGGTTTTTGAGAAGTTCAAGGGAAATAATAGACACAAGATGACTAGCAAAGTCAATTGGCAAACATTTCCTGTGCACCTACTATGTGTTAGACACTGGATAAAAAAGTAGGCTCTCAAGCTGGACAGTCTGTGCAGTCCTATATTGACTCCCCATCAAGTCAGTGACCATTAAATAAATTCCCGCAGCTCAGTTTCCCATCTAGGAAATGGAGATAGCAGGAGTACTCACCTCATCAGGTCAATGTGAAAACCAAATCGATACATGATTGTATAAAACACTTAAAGCAGTACCTGATTCATAGTACGTACCCAATAAATATTAGGAGGTATTTATTGGTCACTTATAATGGGACAGACACCATTCTAGGCACCTTACATGTTTTCTTTTATCGAAGCATAAGAACTCAATGACCAAGATCTTATTCTCTCCAATTTCCAGATCAAGAAACTGAAGCACAGAGAGGTTAAATAACCTGCTCAAAGTCTCATAAAAGTATATGGTGGTTCTGAGATTCGGTCCCATGGAGTCTGTGAACCACAATGCTACATGACCAGGAAATCCAGAGCATGGCACACAGAAATCATTACGTGAGGTTTCTATCATTGCCATCACACAGAGAAAGGAAGCAGGTTTATGCTGGAGACAAATTACAGGATGGCTGAACCCAAGAGTAGAAACTGCTAAGACTTACTGGGACCAAACCAGCCTCTCGGTTTATTCCGGCTCACTCCATCCCCCAGATTCTCAGAGAAGGAAGGGCTTGCCCAAGCAGTGAAATGTGGGAAAACTGGAACTGCTCTCACCATTGTTTTAAAGCGAGTTTTATTAGGAGGGTAGGAAAAAGCTAGCCTCCCTCTGTCCAGACTATGCCAGAACAGGCAGGCGGCGACCTTCTTCCTCCAAGGAGTGGCTGGCTGGGTGCTGGGACCCACTCCAGACTTTTCCAGTTCCACAAAGTGGCACCCCTGCTCCTACCTCCCCCTTCATCCTGAGACCCACACTCTAACTGTCCGGTGTCCACTGACTCAGCAACAAAAGGGCCTGGACACAGGGAGGTGGCTGCTACATTCCTAAGTCCCCAAGTGGCTCCTTTTTTCTTTAGGTCAGTCCAGCCAGTGTTTCCAATCTGCACCTCAATCCTAAGACAATGACTTTTTTCATTTAAAAGAGTTTGAAAAAAAAAAACGCACAACACACACACACACACACAACAGCAGCAGCAGGATATGGTTCTAAGACAGTCAAAATGGTGGCTTCCTGTTTCTTTAGGGATGTCTGTTTTGGCCTATGGCTTCAGACAAGGGTGTTGGTTGGGGAGAGGACTGCCTTTTGCTTAAATCCAAGAGAAAAAAAAAGAGAGTAACAATCGCTCTTTGGCAAGTGGACGAAGCAAGTTAGGTAGGACTCTTCCCTTACTAACTCTTTGAGGGAACTTTCTGCCTTCCCTGTGGATGGAGTCAGGAATCCCAGGAACTAGGGTTCAGGCACCGCCCATCTCTGAGTCTCAGTCGCTAAATCTGTTAAAGGGCATTCCTCTGGAAAGATCGCTAATATTTACTGTCAAACGCATTCTGGATTGCAAAGAATCCCTGAGCTGGCGAGTCAGATTCACAGGACAGAGACGTGAGGGAGGGGAGGGAACGCCTGGAGTGCGGCTCAGCCTCCACCAGGGTTGTCCCCTTGGCTTTGGGTCCCCTGGAAGAGGCACAAAGTGGGCCCCGGCCAGGGCACTGCCAGGGAGTGGGGTGCTGCAGGAAGAAATAATTTAGGGCATTTTAGTCCTAGCGGGAGAGTAAGCTCCAAGTTTCGGGGTCTGGAGGGAGAGAAAGGAGCAGGAAATCTCTTAGGGGTGCGCCGCCGCCGAGTGATGAAGGACCGGGAATAGACCCCGATGTGGGGGAGACAAGGACGGATCCCGTGTGCCAGGAGGTGTCCCGGAGGGGCCAGTGAGGGTCTGGCGGGGACCCCGAGGAATGAGATGAGGGTGTAAGGACGCAACCAGGTTGCCTCTGCGAAAGGAGCGTCTATCTCCTCTGCCTAGGGATCCCTCATTCGGGGGGGCCGCCGTAGGAGTGGGATGAAGGCGTTCATGGCCAGGATGCGGCCCTGCCAAGACTGAGGGGGCGTCCCTGAGGCGGGACGACTAGGACAGGGGCCCCAGATGATTCTCAGCCTCCTCCGTGAGGGGACTCCGGACCCGCCCATATCTCGACAGAAACCCAGCAGAGTAGGAAAGGTCGGGATTCTCGGCCGTCGCTCCAAGGCGCTCGCTCCACGGGCTTCAACTTGGAGCTCACGGCTGGGGCCCCCTCGCGCGAAGTCCTCGGCGCCTGAGGTTGCGCGAAGCCCCCTACCTGCTCTGTTCATCTTCCAGCACCAGGAGCCCGTGGCCGCCCGTTCGTCCGTCCGTCAATCCGAGCTCGAGCACGCACGGGGCCTCACTCCATAGTCGCCCCGCGGGTCCCGCACCCTCTGGCGCCCGCCCCGCCCCCCGGCGCGCGCCGTACTTCTTGAGGGGCGCAGGGCCAGTAGGGGCGCGGGGTGCTGGGCGCCAGCCTCCAGGGCTGGGCGGGGCCGGGGAGGGGGCGCGAGCGCCGGGCGCTCGAGGCGGTGGTCGGGACAGCGCGCGGCGTCGCGTACACTCGGACTCAGCGCGGGGCTCTGGGCAGCAGGGGCGCGGGGCGCGAGCCTCTGGGGCTGGGCGGGGCCGCGCGGGCAGGGCGGGGAGGGGGCGCTAGTGCGCCGCGTGGGGGGCGTTGGCCAGAGCAGCGCGCGGCGTCGCGTCCGCTCCTGGCTCTAGGCTCCGCGCCGGGTTCGCTGCGCTGACCGCCACCCCTCTGTCTGCGCTCTGCCGTCGCCGCTGCGCCTCCGCCCCCTCCTAGACGTTTCCTATCGCTCCCGAAGAGGAAGGCTTTTTTTCCCCTTTCTGCTCTGTCAGGGATCGAAGGAGCTGAGGGGCCAGGCGTCCCCGTGCACATTTAAAGGGACCGTGGCCATGGGGACTCGGGGAGCCTCGTAAGGTTCAAGGGACTACCATAGCGGCGGGGGCAGAACCGGGGAATTGGTCTTGTGGGGAATTCTTCGTCCCGTTGCCAAACGGACCGTCCATCTTTATTTTCATTTTCATGGATCTTCATTCAGTACTGCACCAGACTCTGTGCTGAGCGCCCAACAGGACAGCCGCAAATCCTTGGCCTCGTGGACCTTAGGTGGGAGACACAAATGTGCAAACCAGCATGGGAATTGTTAAAAGGGCAATTCTTGAAACCCTTCCCAGACTCACTGAATCAGAAGTCCTGTGTTTAACAAACCTCTAAGGTCATTCTGATGCAAGCTGAAGTTTGAGAACCACTGGAGTAGAGAATGAGTGATCAAGGAAGGCCTCCCAGAGGAGGTGATGTTGAAAGGGAGAGCCGGTTGATGAGGAGCCTGTTTTTGTTCACGCACTGCACTGTATGACCAGCACCTCCCTGAGATAACCCCTACCAAGCCTCCACCTAGACCTCCCATCTGATTGTTCGTTCTGCTTCCCAGGATAAGTGCTGGGATGGGGACAGGAATGCACAGGATACTCTGAAGTGGAGGATACTTCAAGCAAAGGAAAGGCCTTTCGGGTAGAGGGAATAGGTTGGGCAAAGATTTAGAGGTGTGAAAAGGCATGGCCTATTAGTGGAGCCTGAGGTGGCTGGCTTGGGGAACAGAGTGGTAGTGTCCTGTCATGAGGTACAGAGGGCCAGAGTGAAAGGTACTCTGAATGCCATTCTTTCTTTCAGGTGACCCCAGATAGCCAGACATTTTCACTGCATAGATGAAACACCTCTTGGCTTTAAGCATTGGTGTCACTCAGGAGCTCGTTGGATGTACTGAACCTCAGGCCCAACCCCAGACCCACTGAACCAGAATCTGCATTTTAACTAGATCTTCAGGTGATCTGTATACACATCACAGTTGGAGACAACCTGCCCTGGATGACCCAACCCCATTTCTTTTTGGCCAAATATGCTTCAAAGGATACAGAAGTAGAGAAAAGACATCCCAGTTTCCCCAGCCTCTCTCTGGAGTGAGAACTTAATCCCTGACCTCTGTCTCCTTATTCATACATTATTGGAAGGTTGGTAGGTTTCTGAATACCTGAGGGCCTTCTTCGCCCAGCAGATCTCCTGGTGTGTATGAGGTGCTCACTAAAAATATATGATATGCATGAACGTCTAATTTGGATTGTTATATGAGCTGGTTGGTGCCTGGCACACAGAAAGTACTGAATGCCCATATACTGAAGATGGGAATGCATGAATTTCCATTAGATGATACGAAAAGGCTCCGAGAATATTCAATTCTTTTTTTCCCCATCATTATCTTACATAGTATTTTCACACTCCCAAGCACTTTCATACACCTAATCACATTTGTTTTGTTATATTTTTGTCATTCAATGTCCATAGCATGGAATTAGATTATGCACACTTTCAGGCAAGGACCTAGAGTGTTGCTCAGTTTCCCAAAATCAGTAATTGAACTTGATTCTTTCAAATGACCTTTTCAGCTCTCAGCTACCACAAAGTCCTTAAGCCTTTATACTTTTGTGGATAAATATTTATGCCTCTGGAATAGAAAAATCTATGACAGAATTTGTGTTACTTGGGCTGTTATTAAACTTTATGGATCCCTTCATGGAGATGGTAGAGATGGAGACAGAGAGGTGATGATGGTGGAGGTGATGGCAGAAGTGATAGTGGAGGTGGGAGACATGGTGTTGCAGTCAAAAGAGGCAGAGGAAATCGAGGTGGTGAGGTGCTAGAAGCGGCTGTGAATGTCATGGTGAAGATGTAGTTGGTGGTGGGGGAGGAGGTAGTGGGATTGATAGATGCGGTGGAGATGGACTTGAGGAGGTGATGGAGTTGAGTGAGTGGATGGAGGTGGTGCAGATGGTGGAGTTGAGTAAGGCGACGGAGATGGTAGAGGAGTTGGTCAAGGTGATGGAGGTGGTGGAGCTGGTAGTGTGGCAGGGGTGGTGAAGATGGTTAAGGTGATGGAGGTGATGGAGATGATGGAGTTGAGTGAGGTCATGGAGGTAGGAGGTGGTGGAGGTGACAGAGCTGATGGTTGAGAAGGTGGGGGTTTATGTGATGCAAAAAGAAAATATGTCTTAAAAATTGAACTTGTTTCTGGACTTAGCAATAGAACCCAAATAACCTAGGACCCCAGGGCAGGAGCAGAAGAGGGAGGCTCAGATCATTCAATCAATAACCAGTGTTACCCTTCACTGTCAGGCCCGCGTACAGGAGAAGGGAGGGCAGGAAGAGACCTCAGTTCTTTGTTAAGCCCTTTCCATGACTGTTGAATTTGAGATTTGAGGACTAAGCAAAGTCTACTTAAAAAGATCACGGTGCCAGTAACAGTTGGGAAAACACGTAGGTCTGAACTTGTCAAGCTGAAACCACGTGTCAGGGTAGAGTGATGGGCTCTGAAGCTGAACAGCTCATTCCTTTGTTTGGTCTTCCTAACAAGGGAAAATGGATGTGAAAGACTGTAGGCCCTAGAAACTTCCGGTGCTAATGCTAGTGCTTGGACTTGCTCAGTCCTTATGGAATGAGCCATAGCCTCTCACTGAGCTAGGGGATGGCTGTAAATACCCACAAAGGACGTGACCAAGGTAGGGTGTGGTAAGGGCCATCATCACTCCTGTTTTGAGCCTTTCACACATGAGTATTCTTCTCGAGAATCCTATAAAGAGATAATGATAGCCCCATTTCACATGTGGGAACACTGAGGTTTAAACAGGGAAAGTGACGTGCCCTTACAGCCCAGCCAGGATGCATAGCCCATTCACTCTGGGAATGTGGTCTGAGTTCCTAACTCCCAAAAAGTCCTCCTAGGTTTTCACATTTTCCAAATCACCCTCAACATCTTAGCTGTTCCTCCCAGTGGACCGTGAACCACCCAGGGTAAGTGTTATGCCCACTTGACAGACTGGGAAACTGAGGCCCATAGGGGAAAATAACTGGCCTATGATCATATAGCAAGTTAGGGGAACTGCGAAGGGTGGAATCCCTACCTCCTGACAACCAGGCCCAAGTCAAAATTATGTGGAGCCCGAACCCATGCACCTTCTCCAATGGTACCGTCTCTTGCTTTGTTTTTTGAGGGCAGGACTCTCTCTTTGCTTTTCTGAAGGAGCCTGGCATTGTTGGGGCTTAAAATCTTTAAGGCAGATCCACAGTAAGAGTCAGGCCTCCCTAACCAGGCCTTCCTTCTCTCTCCCTCTTTCTTTTCCTCCTTTCTTTCTATCTGCCTTGAATAGTCAGAATGGCCAAGCAGAATCCACCTTCACAGTGATGACCCAGCCCACATATGCAGACGCCTTGGAAAGGGTGTTCAAGGGAACTGACACCAAGGCTCTGATATGTCCAAGGAATAAGCAGGCGGGAGCCTTGGAGTGTGAGGAACCAGGAGTGAAAGGCACTTTGATGACCAGCGCATTGCCAGATGAGGAGGCTATACAGTAACAGCAGGCAATAGTAATGCTGATAATAACCCATGCTGATGCTATATCTACCGAGCACTCTCTTCACATGCTTTCTGTATGTGAAGTAGTTTTATCATTATTTCCATTTGACACATGAGAAAAGTGAGTCAGAGAGGTAAGAGACTTACTCAAGACTCAGAGCTAGTAGTGAAGTCAGGACTAAACCTAGGTGTGTCTGTCCCTACAGCCTGTATTGGGCAAATGTGGTATACTATTCACAGTATACTACATTTGCCCAAGATCATGGTGCCAGAATCAGGACCACAGTCCTAGGTGGCTAGCCTTCTTCCTTTCCTCCCTCCCCTACCTCCCTCCCTACCTTATTGCTTCCCTCCCTCC